>VXBU01014508.1:443313-471987 GCA_013400315.1 Bombycilla garrulus
CAGCAAAGGCATTAGTACTGTGTGAGCGTGTGCAGTAATTGATGCAAACAGTTAAAGCGGTGACACAACAGGAAGCAAAGTGGTGATTTAACGTTGCATTCCCGGTGCAGGGAACACCAGCAGCTCAGCAGATTACTACAGAATGGGCAGGTGTTTTTGTCATGGCTCTACAACAGCTTGTGCCAGGTGAGATGCATCTGTGCTTTTCTGTGCCCACCCTGCAGACAAGGTGCTGCCAGATAACTGCATGGGGAGCAAAAAGGGGTCATCTTACAGGCACCAACACTCTGGGAATCTGCCAGCTTATGTAGTGAGGTAGAAATATTAGCAAGCACGTGGGGAAAGAGTGCATTATGGAAATAAAGGGCATGGGTGAGCACAGAAACAGTGAGCCATATTTTACAGTGGTTTATAGGCTGCACAGGAAAGAAATGGGAGGGAAAAGATGAAATTCTCATCTGAGAGGGAGGTATTCATGATGACAAAAATCATTGGGAAAGGTGTTAAGCTCAGTTAAAAGGCAGCCCTTTCAAAGCACTTTTAGAATTATTTTCAGCTGTGAGCAAAGCAGAGGAATATTGCCACTGGGTACAAATAGCTGCCAAACAATGATGGGTGGAAAGGATGCCTACTGCTGAACCCCAGCCCTTTTCAGATCACTCTTGACCTGCTCTTTTCTTTGTTGTAAGATCCCTTTACAGGAATAAGGACTGCAAAGCATGGGCAGCATCCCATCCTGGCCCTGCATGCCAAGGTGGCAAGGGTTGGAGGCTTGTGTCCAGGGCCTGAAGGGCTGAGTACAGGCTGCTTAAAGCACGGGGAGGGCACATCCTTTCAGGTCATGGCATTAAGAAGGCCCTACTTGTGCCCAAAAACTAGGAGTGAGAGCGAAGTGGTTCCAGGTGGACAATCCTGCCAGGCATGGAGTTGGGTGAGACAGCGCGCCAGCCCTCAGCAAGGCAGCACACGGGCCCTGCAGAGCAGCACGGCCACAGCAGAGATGCAGGTAAGACTGAGCACCTTCAAAACTTCTCCAGAGGAACAGAATCAGTACCACTTTCAAATTTTGCAGTACCCAATAACCACAGGAACCTGGAGACCACAGTGTACATTGAGGAGCCCAAGTATGGGCTCCCACTGGTGTTGCAGTGCATCCGTGGGATGTGCCGTGTGCGCTCATCAGGGAAGATAGAAGGTGAAGGAGCAGCAGGGAATGCTGAGCGCTGGGAGCGCTCACCTCGTGGTGTGGTGGCTTGCCTGGGCGCAAGAACATGGTGTAAAGGCAGCATATTGTACATGAGCCGTGGCTCTGCCTTCAGAGTGATTCACCTCATGCTAATGAGGTGAACAGGGCTGTGCTTTCCCTAGGTAGCCGCTCTTGCCAGTAAGCAGGGGGCATTTTGTCACCATACAGCCGTGCTGTTATTGCTGCTGGATGGGATTCCCCATCCCAGAGCCACCAGCCATTTTACCTGCTACTCCGACACACAGTGCTTCCCACCTGCGCCAGACAGGGTCAAGCTGAAATGAACACTTGCATGAACAGTTCGGATCGCTGTACAATCAGATATTTGAGTTGCAGAAGCACAGCACATTTTTCTACTGCTATTTAGAGGCTGATGTGTGTAGCCTTAACAACAATTTGTTTATTCATCCGTTTCAGTAGCTTTGTTCCTGCTGACTTCTATCTAAAATGCGATGTAATGCACATTTTATGAGCTATAGAAGTGTTATGGCTTAGAGTGAGTCAATATGCACCAGAACTGTGGAAAAAAAAGGATATTTAAAAAATCTCATAAGATCTAGATTGTTGTTAGTATTTCCCTTTGTTGATTTCTTATCTTTTCATAGCATATAAATAAGAATAAATTTAATATGTAATGCTGAATCTGGGCATATTTTCAGTGTAGAGAACATAGAGATATATCAGAATATTCAGAAATCTGAGCTTTTCACAAAGTGTTGAAAAAGCTCTTTCAAATAAGGAAACAAATGTCACTTTAAACATTCATTTTATACTGATGTAGCAATAGGGTACTCTGCAATGCATCTGTTATGCTTAAAGCACAGGAACTGGTATATTCGCAGATTTCTTTTAAAACCCGACTTCCAAAGGCAAATAGTCCTGCAGTGATAGTTCAAAACACTTGTGTTTCTCTGAGGGATGTCTATGGTACTTTAAACTGCAAGCTGACTGCAAACTCAGGCATAACATGGCTTCATCTATGTTGACCTCAGTGTGCTAAGCCAAGGAATACACTCAAGGTATTTATTTGTGCTTTCTGTCCTGGCTCTGGCCATCTCCCTGTGGCCAGTGAAAGTCCTGTGGTTTGTATGCAAATGTCCAGTCTTGGTCTGTACAAGCTCCCTCTCTCAGGGAGGAGTAGCTTACGGGTAGGCTGCTTGTACATCTGGATATTCCAGTGGGTGGCTTTGGGACCTGAAAACCAGGGGTTTTTGCTACATTCTTACACGGGATGTGTGGAAGGCCATGAGCCTGTTCCTTGTGCCACAGAGCTGTGGTAAGCAGGACCATCAGTCTGAACCTTCTCTCTTGGCCTTCTCTGAAGGCTGCTTCTAGCCTGTTTGCATTTACATCCTCCCAAGGTGCTCTGAGTTTGTGTGTAATACAGACATGCTGGACCAGCCCTTTTTCTCTGCTGGTTTAGCTGGGATGTAACTCAGAAACTTTTGCCTCTTTACCCTTTCTAAAGGAAAAAAACAACTGCACAAACCTCCATTTAGCTTTGAAAAGGAGCTCTGATAATTGTTTTTAAACCAACCTGAAAATGTGAAGCATTACAAAGCATTACACCAGAGCCCATTCATGCTGCTGATACAGTAAAAGTTTATTTCTACAAGCAATTGCTGTATCTATTGCACTGAGACCCAATAGGACTGTCTTGCAGGGCCCTGTGACTCCATGAGAATAGAGGCAATTCTCTCTGGGCAGCTATGGATTACAAAGGAAGTCACTACCACTGGGAGTAATGTTATCTTAACAAAAATCTCCCTGCTGTTGCCCAAACCTTGACCTACTGTGCAGTTCTTTTTCTGCTAATATAACTCACTTGACATCTTTACCTTTCTATACCACTTTGCTGTAATTCCCTATGACCCTTTTAAAGAACTATAGTGGTGGTAGGGCTTCATTGCAAAGATGAGTTACAAAGCATAGCCAAATTTGAAGGGTCTTGAGGGAAGAATAAAGGGCTGTTTGTTACTATTTCATATATAGCCCACCCTAAAGAAATAACAGTAAAAGATGCAGATGCATGGCAGTGGAGATAATGTTTGCTCCCTGTTCTCCACAGAATAAGCGCAATGGGGCATTCCACACAGGCCTGTCCCTTCTGAAGCTTCACTCGGTGGTTTTATTGCATCCGGGAAAGCAAAACAGCAAAAATACAAATTGTGTTTGAAATTTCTGTGCTTTTAACATTAAAAACAGATGGTTTGCTTTTCTTTTCTGAAGGATCTAGGAAGGTCTGAAGCTCCCCAGTCCAGGCCATGGTGTAATACATTACAATACCTGTCAGGGCTCAGGAAAAATCAGAGCAGAATGGCATCAGGTGTTATATTTCCTTATTTTTCTTCCTGGTTATTGTTGTGATATTTGATTTTCAGGTGATCTGGTCTACTCCTGCTTCCCACCTTCTTGCATTCCTCAAGGACTCTGTGCTCTATGCTCTGCATCCATGGGAGGAGGTAAAAGGGTGGTTTCTGGGGATGCAGGATGGTGGTGCACAGGCAACAGCAATTTACAGGATGTGGTAGAGATCTACTCAAAAAATAGATTTTTTTTTCTGAAGTAAAATTGGCAACATGCAGGCATCCTCTGAAATTCTAACTTTGCTGTCTCCTCAGTCAATGCTTGTACTCTTCAAAGGTAATGAGGAAAGCTACATCTTCGCCTTTTGATAAGATAATAGAAGTGAGGTTATCCACGCTGACCTGCACCTTCTGACTTTTCAGTCTACCAGTAAGCTTTATTCCATGAGAAGAAGCATGACCTGTTTTACTCTCCTGCTCTTCACTGGTACTTAGGTAGCTGGATAACAAAGACTTTGGAACACAACAGGAGTTAGGGTGCTGCTGGAGAGTATGGAGAACCTGCATGCAAATGCTGTGGTTTTGTCTCCCAAACTCATCAGTACCCACTTCTCCTTGGGACTTGCCGTACCTTTAGTACCTTTAGGATTCTCCGCTCTTCCTTCTGTCCTTGATTTAGAACACAGAGCCCTCCCTTACTGCCATCCCTATGGCACGGCTCCTCAGGCTGTGGAAGCTGTGACCCGGTCTGGTGCTGAGTGTGCTGAGGGCTCAAATGTCAGCAGTGCTTAGGCCTCCTGTGGGCAACATTGTCCCCACCCCATCTATCCCTAGCACAGGCCTTTGTTTGCACCCCATGGGAGGAAAATAATCCCCTTGCCTCTGACCACACCTGGATTCAGCCTTCAATTTGGCACCTTGAAAAGTGGGCCAATTCTCTAACACTCTTGCCAGGACTAAAGCCAGAGTGAATGCAGCTAATTTTCACTGCTCTAATTAGGTGTTGAGTGAGCGAGGAGAGACCTCACCTCTTAGAAATTTTGTTTTAAAAACAGAGAGAGAAAAGGGAAAGAAGGGCAGAAAGAAGGCAGGCAGCAAGAGAGAAAGAAAGGGAGAAAAAGAGGAAGAAACAAACGAATGCACTCCCTGAAAAAGAGAAAAGAGAGCACTGAGTACTTGACAGGGGTAACCGGGAGGGAGAGTGGGAGCAGCCCTTTTCCTGCAAGCGCAGGACAGAAGAGGGTGTCCTACACAGATCAGAGGTTGGAGGAGCACTGGGGATCTGGGCGTCAGCTGCAGAGGCAATGCCTTCCTACATTTTCTGGCTTGCTTTGGCTGTAGGTCTCTGGGGAAGCCTTTGGTGTGGAAATCAGACAAAGGTGTGCCTGTTGTTACTCATGGGAATTCAGCGGTTCAGAGAAATGCCCTGGAAATATGTTGGAATCCAGTTCTGCAGTCTCAGACAAACAAAAAAATGCTTCAGTAGTGCTCTACAAACTCTGGCTAAAAATCTGTATTTTCCCCAGCTTTTTTAATAATCAGGTGCCTTTCTCTCCATCCCCCACATCCCACCCCCAAAGAAAAAGAAACTCACATCTGCTCTAGATGACTTGGAATAAAGGGGGCCAAAAGCTGTATGTATGATTTTCTTAGCTTCTCTACACAGAGAGCCAGGGCCATGGAAACATCAGACTAAGAGGCTTAGAGTAAATCCCGGCAGTCTCAGTGCTAGAAACTCTCCTACTGATAACTAAAGCCTAATAAATAAGTTTGAGGGAAAAACTAAATGAGAGTGTGTCAATGTTGAGCAGTTAATTAGGATACCTCCTTAGCATTTGTGCTGCAAAAAATCAGAAAATTAAAGAATATAGAAACATATGTTGGGAAGAGTGAGAACATGCTAAAAGTAAACACTGCTGTTATTATTAGAAGTAAAAATAATATTAATTAGTTGTATTACAGTAGCACCTAGTGGTGCTACTGGATCTCATCGGCAGATGAGATCAAGGTCCCCAAAATATAAAGGTCTTAAATAGAAGTTGCATATAGGTGCATATATATATAAAATATATGTATATGGACATGTGTACATGACATATAGATGGACACAAATTCAAGTGATGAAGAAACCTCAGCAAGTGGAAATCAGAATATTTTGTGACTTGACTTCTCTTATTCCTATTTTTTATGTGCTGCAGGGCAGCTGTTTGCAACTGTTATTTATGGTACAGAGACTAGAGGACTGTATTTGTAGTTCAGGAATCAGAGTGTATATATGTGTGTGTCTGTGTGTATATTAAAATATAGGTATGTCTGTACATCTGTGCATATACATATACACATATATGCACATTCAGAACACATGGAGTTATATTTCTCCTAACTTGGATTAGGATGACACAGAAAGCTTGGCAGACAAAATGACAGCTACCCCAAAGGCTCCATTTACTCCTCAAGCACCTTTTATTTACTACAGGGGAACTACCACTGTACTTTCTGTGCACACATGAGCACATTTTGGAGAGCAATGTCTCCCCACCACGCACTGTAAAATGCTCCTTAAAGAAAGTCACAGCTGAATACTGCCTTCAGCTAAGTCGATATAGTCTGAAAGGGTACAGAACTGCAAGTTCTACTAAATAATTTAATAATAATTTTTTTTAAAAACTACCAGCTTTCCTGATGTGGATTTGCATGCCACAGCAGGGAGAGGCTATAATGACCCAGATGACACACAGTTAACTCCGGATTCCTTAAGACACGGGAACTAATTTAATTGTTAATGTTTTACTGCATGGGTTTCCTAAGAAAATGAGCCCTTGCAGATTACCTGGGTTCCTGTTTCAAACAGAGCAGTGCTGAGGGCTTTTTAGAAAAAAATCTTGTTTTACTCTGAAATAGCAGCAGCAGTCTTGGGATTTCCAGTGAGGAAATTGCACGGCAGGTCAGGGCGTCAATTTAATGTTCGGAGACATGCTTCGTTTGAATGATAATTTCATTAGATTAGTTTGTAAACTTTTAATGCAGGTTGCATTATATGTCTAAGAAGAAACAATTTGTGTGACAGACTATCCTTCATAATCCCCCTCTTCAGCCTTCTCCTAACAAAAGACCCTTAATACTGAAGATGTTTTGTGGGAGGAGAAACATTTTCCAAACAAGTAGTTTCTCTATTCCAGCCCAGGTAACAAAGAGGCCTTAGGAATTTCTGTGGGCCTTGTCAGGACTGGCCCATTGGTCTTAAAGCCACCTGCTGCTTAAGCCATTGGTCAATAGATTAACTGCTGCTATTACTAAGTGTTTAGGAAAGTAAGTTATGTGGCAGAGCAAACAAAATCAACCTCCTTAACAAATGTTAATTCAAAATTTAATAAATCTGCACTGAGAACAGTAAAGCAATCAAGGACGGTGGGGTGCGCAGGAAAGCTCTTAGTATGCACTGCTCCTCCAAGCAAAGTATCACATAGCAGATAAAAAGTCTTAAACAAAAGGATAATACTCTATTTGCTTTGCAAAACTAGCTTGACATTTGCCTCCACGCCTCTGCCTTCCTCCTTTTCATCTGACTTTTGGATGCTGTTTTGCACTGCAGATTTTGGGCAATTTCCAAATCTCAGTCACTGAAGTTCACAATAAACAGTAATAGTGGAGTAAATTCCTGGTGAAAAGGTGGGAAGGATTCAAATACTGGTAAAAGCTGTGACACTCCACAGCCTTGCATGTCTTTCTTATTCTATAATGAAACACATGTTTTAACAAAGCACATATCCGCAGGAAGAGAAAACCTCCTGCCTGCCCTCACATGCCATTGGGGACTTTGCATGGCCCTGGAGGTCCAGAAGGATTTTGGCAGGGGAACCAAGGAGTTTCATGAGGCCAAAGCCTTATGGATCTGGCCTGGGCAATGGTCAGAATTGTAGCATCAATCCTTCTTAAAATAAGTAATTTAAATCTCATTTGCCTACAGCTCTATGCTATTTCATGAGAAAAAAAGAAAGACTCGGGAGAAAAAGTTTGTTTTTGCATGCAAAAAAAGGGATAGGGCAATACCAGGTGTCGGTGCATGTTGGCTTAGGAGTTCCTGGTTTTCTATCACATCTTTCAAGCACTTCTTGTTTCTCATACTGCAAATTTAAGTGGTAAAATACAGTTCTCATTGTTTTGGAAAGATCCACAAAAATCCTTGGAATAAATTCCCTTTTTTTGTGGTGCCTTTTCTTAATTCTTAACTTTTGGACACCTGTGTTTTGTTACTAAGTAATTTGTTTCATATGTGAGTTAGCTGTGACCTAACACAGGAGGTCAGGATTATGGTTGCCCTTACTTGGCTTAGAATCATGGGATGGATGCTCCTGTATGGGATGAGTCTGTGTTTTGTCAATGGATACTCATGAGAAGAGAGAAGTCTAAAACACTGGCAATTCAGATCACACATGTGTTGCCCTCTGATGTTGTCTGTCCCACTGAGTGTTTGAGGGAGGCAGAAGCAGGGAAATGCACTGAAATGTATTCCTGCTCCAGCACATGCACACTTCTATCCAGGGTGAAGTGTGGCAGCTGGCACTGGCCTCCTCTTCAGAAATGTGACCATTTGTTGCTATTGGGTTTGAGATCTGGGTTTTTGTAGATTTCCCACAAGTCTAATACTGGTTTTGCAAAGTGCATTTGACTGGTTCCAAACATACATGTTGATGATCAGGTACAGTACCTTGTTGGGAAAACAAGGCATCTTCCAACCAAATTTTCAGGGGAGATTTCTCAGAATCCATAGGCTGGGTTGTGATTTCCTTGGTCTGGCTTTGGTAGAGCCTTTCTTAATCTGGCACGTGAATAAATGCTTCTGCAGGCCTCCGTCCATGCTTTTTGGAAGGCTGAAAATTCCCCCTTTGTGAGACTTGTAAATCTCCTGAGAGGTGAATGCAGCAGTAACTCCAAAATGTTTTCCTTGCAGACCTTGTTGAGCTGTTTTTTATCTTGGTAAGGGAGCATTTAGACCTCTATGAACGAGACAAGATAAATGATTTGTTATGGCAGGGTAGGTATTGCTAGGCTATCTGCTGCCATCATGGAGCCCAAGCTGATGGTTGTAGCAAGACATTAGAGGCTATCTTTGCACAGGACATTTATCTGAGATTTTTATATCAAAGCTCCTTACATGTCTGGGAGTACTTGGGGGTCAGTAAAATGCTAAGAATGTTCCAGCAGGACTGCTATCCTTCCTTTCCATCCCATGTCTAATCACCTTCCCTTCGGGCAGTCTGCTAAAAGTGTGAGGAAGATTGCCTGTGTCATATTCTGAATGTCTTTGACCCCAGGACCTATACTCCTGATGGACACAGTGTAAGGAAAGCCATATCTGACCCTGTATTTCTGCTCTGCAGTAAGGACATAAGACATTTGCGTTCGAAGTATCTTTTCCCAAGAAGGTAGGTGAGCATCTGTCTTCACAGCTGACACCAAAGCTGGTTTTCAGCCAGTCTGCTGGCAAGAGACACAAGTGAGTACGGTCCCATTTGACAGCCATAAGCTCTAGGTAGTTCAATGTAATGCAGATAAAATTAAAGCACTTGTCTGGTTTGTTGTGCAACATCCCCACATTGCTTCAGACTGCTAAGGTCAGCTGGATGATATTATAAATGGATACTCCCTAGTTCCTTTTCACTTATTTTTAATGTGATGTTGCTTTCTGTACACATATTAATTGTATAAGCCAAGAAAAAATGTGGAGTAAAGGAATGTATTTTTAGATGTTATTTTATTTGGAAAGCAAGAGATGCAGTCTCTTCTGGAACTTGATACTCATAAGCTGAACAGTGCTTTCTGCTGTGATGCAGTTAAATCATACAATTTCTTTGCTGCCTTATGATGAATAAACCTAAGCTCAACTGTAATTCTCCTTTGAGGCTAAGAATTCAAACTCTCTTTGAGAAAAGACTGATTTAAGATCATTTTCTGCTCTGAGTGTGCTAGGCATTACACAGGGTGCAAAGGCAGTACACAGTGTAGCATGACACTTAAACTGTTATTACACTTATATTGCATTTAGAAAAAAAATCTTCAATCATTCATAGTTAACCTAGGAGAGCATTTTCCCCAATGTGACACTTAAATGTTTTTAAAATAATGGGATGATTTGTTTCTTTCCCCTTGAATATGAGGCGGCGAGGTTAGAAGGGGAGGCAGAGGGGGGATGAAAAGTGGCTTATATTGTCAAGGTCTCCTTAACTGTTAAGCAGTGGGAGAAAGAATCAGACTCCTTTCCGTGAAAACAGAGAGTTATTCTCCGCTGATGACTGTCCTTCTAAGCCTTTCCTATCACAGGCTAGCAGTTAAAATAATACTCACCTACTGGGCATCCAGCAGAGTTGATCTACCTTTTCTGCTAGGAGGTTCACATCCAGTCAAGCCTGATTAATCTGTTGCAAGTCCTGAATGATCCCAAATATAGCACATAACAGCTACACCTGTTTATCAAGCCAGTTCATTTCCCTTCCCCTATTCCTCACTGAAAAGGAGCATTAATTAAAACAGTAAACAAACGAGCGCCTATTCTAAATCAGAGCTGCAGGCAAAGAAGAGATAACTTAGGCTCTTGAGAAGAGGGATTTTCAGTTAATTTATGGAATCTACTGTCACTCTCAGGGCAAGGGAGCTTACGTAGCTGGGAAATTGAAGCAGACAGGCTTTGTCTAAACACTTCTTTTTCAGTGAATATCTTCTCTTTTTTCCCCCTATTTTAATTTTTAATCAAGTCCTCTTTTTTTTCTTCAAAGAAAAGAAATTGCTAGATTTTTCCAGTGTTCTGGTGACTCATACAACTCCCATGAGATACCCAAAAGGTAGAGAAGAGCTAGGAAGAGAGGCAGGAAGCTGAGCTTTAAAAAGAGCAGTGTGAGAATATTAAATGTTCCTTTAGCAAATTATTCCCTAGAAATTAATTGCCGTGTTTCAATCCGTTTTATTCATCACTTCCCCAGCATATTCATCTATGCCCTGGTGCTGGACTAGTGTTGGTGTGAGTGTAGTTTTTTGCTCGCTCAGATCCCCCGAGGAGCTGCGGGGAGCCCACCTGAATTGAATAGTTGTGGAATAGCGTCCACTCGGTAACTGCACGGGGGAGCCGCCGGGTCCCTCTGCTCTGTGCGACACAAAAGTGAGCGCAGGAGCTCCCAGCACTGTGACAAAGGGGCTGCTTCTGCCTGCCAGAGGCTGGGAGGAGAGCACCGAGGGGATCAGAGACGCAGAGCCCGGGGACTCGAGCCTTAGTTGTGCTTTGCAGGTGCTGTTTGCTCCCGTTTCCCAAACCTGGGTCTGCCGCCCCCAGCCCCGGCTCTGCGGGAGGAGTCTCGGAGGGCCATCGCCGAGGTGTGGGTGCTGCAAGGCCAGGGCCTCTGCTTCAGTGTGGGTTCTGGTCTGCTCTGCTTTTTTGAGGGAAGCACGTACACATGCAGTTTTTGATAGAGGGGGGAGCCAGCCGGGAGCAGCAGGGAAATGGGGACCAGACCCCCCTGAAAGCAAAGAGGTGATGTGCTCTGAATTCCCCCTCGCAAGCGCATTGCTGAGCTAATTGAAACTGGCTCTCCCACATCCCTGGAGAGTGCCCTGACCTCCTACCTCCCGGCAGCTGGGGGGAGGGCTGGGAGACAGAAAAATCAGCTCTTGCTGTACACACCCAGGACAACTTTCAGCAAATCACCATTTTCTGTCAAAAAATTTGCAATTGCTCTTGTTACGAGCTGCTTTTCAATTCCAGAACATAGCTAAAAAGATTACTGCTCTGCCCAAATGAAATACTATTGGCAAAGAGACAGTTTATACTCCTATCAGCCAGGATTTGTCACAATGAAGGCTGCGTTTCTCAAGAAGCAAACTATCATTTTGCTTACAATACTGTTGGGACTCTCTCCCTGGGGTAATTAATATATTAGACATTTGATTTTATTTCAGGCTGAGATTTGGAATAATTCAGTTTGTGAAATTACATTGAAATTGTCGTTTTCATAAAATTACAGACAGACCAAAAAAGTTCTGTAAACCTTTGTCATTTCAGATGCAAACCTCTTTTAAAGCTACAGGAATGCCTTCTACATATTTCAAGTCATCCAGCTTTTACTGGTGGCATATCCAGTAATCATGTTGACAAATTAATGGTAGAGAATTAGTTGTACATTAAAGATTTAAATTATATTATGCAGCACATTGTCATAAAATGATATAAAACAATTGGCAAATAAATGTAAATTAATTCCAGTTACTGACATGTAAGACGCAGACTGACATCTGTACACTTCTTGCCTCGCGCAGCTGCCATACTTTCAAACGTAAAGCAAAGTGGGAAGCGGGATGGCGCGGTGTAGCGGCAGGCAGGGATGGGCTCAGGCCCGGCCTTTGGGAACGGCCGTGGGCTGGGCAAGCCGTACCTCCACTTCTAAACAAACAAATTTGTGTCCAGCATCGCCCCTGTGTGCCCCTGGGGGGACGGTGAAAAAGTTTCCTTTGTCAAGCAGGATGAATACCTTGTCATGACAATACTCGGGGTTTGGTATTATCCCACCCTGACCAAAATCCCGCGAGTTCCTATCAATACCAAGGCGCGATTGCTTCCCGGGGCACAACCCCAGGACTTTCAAGGGCTCACACGCTACTGTGCCGGCTAATTATACGGATTCCATTTCCTGTTATGAAGGAATGCATTACCTGCAGCAAAGGATGCAGAAAATATTGGGCGCGGGAGGCGCTAGGAGGAAGCAGAAAGCGGCCATGAATTCAAGCCCCAGCCCTGGGTTTATACCCACAATCCAGACCCATGCTGAGAGCCTAATCACTGGGGCCATTCTTTGAGCTGTTGTCCAATCAGTCCCTGAATAGCAAAACCCCACAATGCGGAGTATGAATTAGAGGGGGGGAATAAACGTGGGCGCAGACTTTTTTTGCAACAATACCTAACCGGGCCTTTCAGCCAGGACAACTCACGGACAAAAGCACGGCGGAAATTGAAGTAACTTTTGGAGGCCCTCATCAGTAAGAGCTGGCTTGATGAGGGTAGCGCTGGCTTCTTTTTTTGTGTGGACTGGATCAATTATTCACTGAGGGGGGAGAGGTGGAGGAAAAAAAGTCTTAAAAATCCAACATTTGTGTTGCACTGGCCTTGGAAATCATGGCTGTTCACTGAATAAAACCAAATATTTTTGTCTCCTCCTCCTTATTTCCTTGGCGGATGCTGCAGTGATTTAGGGGGTTGCTGGTGGAGTGCTTGCATTCCTCACCCTTCCCCCCTGCACCCAAAGAAGAGAATAGCTTCTTGAGCTATAGAGATGTCAGGTCCGTGTTTTAAAATTTAGCTTTGTTTACCCAACAGAATGGAATTCATTACTGCGCAAAAGCGGTTCAATTTTCTGACCTTTTTTATTCAAAATGTTGGAAGTAGCAAAAAGCTCATTTGAAGGTCACAGGTTTATGTATCTATTCTCTTAAGTGTTTTAGAAATTCATATGGAGGACACTAAAGGTGGAATATGTGAAAACATACTGTTCATTGTTTACCCTAACCTTGCCATGATTATTAGATAAATGAGGAAGCAAAATGGCATTAAAAGCCATTGTTAACAGTGAATTTTTTTTCCCCTGAAGACTGTTCATTTTTGCCCCCGATCTGCAAAGGTCATTTTCTAATTCTTTTCACTGAGTAGTTTATATAACTTCTGCATTTCAAGTCTATAAAAAGCTTTTGCAGACTTTTCATACTGTAAGTAGTAATTTGTTTCATTACCGTTTGAATTTTTATATGTAATTCCTATGGATGTTTGGCTGATATTGTCAGGCTTAAAAGCTGAGAGGCTTTTCAGTTTTTTCTTTTTTTTTTTTTTTTTTTTATAAAGCCAGTTTCTTTCTATCTAGAAAATTTGAAATTAGTGGAATCAATCAGTTGGTGATTTAAAAGCCAAATTTTGCAGCAAAATATATTTGGAGTAAAATTATTTTATTTTTCTACATCTACATCTGATTTGAAAGGCCTTTTCAGCCAGTTATCCAAAGCCAATATTTAACTGTTACTTATTCCCCTAATTTCTGTCCTTTGTCAGGGGAACTTTCCTCGCTAGATCTTGTTGCTCCGTTCCGCGCTAATTGCGGCTTACATTATATAAATGGCTTTGTAAAGAAAACTATAACCCCCAGCCTCGAAAGTTGCATGTTTCTATTTGCTCAAACTTGATGCACTTATTTTGAGAGGGTCATTTCGAGGAAAGCTGTGTAGGCACTGAGAATGTCTTGTATAATAAGCTTAAACAGAACCTTTTGTCCGTCCTCGTCTTCTCAGGCCCGAAAATTAGGCCTCCTTTTTCTGACGGGGGGCTGAAGTGGTTCATTACCGCAGCCTCCTCCGGCAGGCCTTGGCCCAGCCATTCCCAGTACTCGAGCTCTGTAACTTCCTTAGAAAGGACGAAGGAAAACATGGCACACAAAGGTCTTGTTAGCACTTCCTATGTGAAATTAGCAGCTTTCTAAAAGGTACAACTCCAATTACCTCACATTGTGGGGACGCGCACAAACCCAACAATGAGCCCAGTCTTGCAAGTGACATGCTGTCTCTCTGGAGTTACTTCCCTAATTAGGGATGACGAAGCCCCATTCTGGCGAGTGCATCTATTTACAGTGGGCCACAATGCCTTAACTCGAGCATCCTCCTGAAAGGCCAGTGTTAAAAAACACAAGTGCTCTTTTGGCGGAGCCGTCCGTGGGGAAGCGCCACATTCCTCGCAGCTACACCCTGCCGAAAAGGGTGGCCGCTTTCCCCCGCATTGTTCACACTTCAGGATTCATTTGGGACAATAAAGCTCCTGCCCCGTGAGCGCTGGGAATTACAGTGGACAATGGCCAGGCTTTCTTAACGGGGTCTAATGATGGAAAAAAAGAAAAATATTTATTGCTTTTGACAGTTTCACAAGGGGCAAAAATCCTTGTGGTGGCTTTAAGTTTCCACAGCTGTTGGAGGAAGGGTGGTCATATGGACTAAAACAGTTCAGCTCCTTTGTTAAGAGGCTGAGAACAAGGGCCAAGCTGTGAAATTAAAGATTAAGTTCATTAAGGTAAGATAATTGTGCTTGCATCCTTGTTGATACAGGTGTGTACAGGCAAGGCCTGGCTCAACAGACCTATTTATTTACCTCCTGGCTCCTTACCTTCATGAGGCAAATCACCTCAAGAGGGTGAGGTGCTGGAAATGTATCTTGTTTGCACAGCCTGGGACAGGGCTGATGACCCGCAGCCTGTGTTCACCATGGCCCCATCAAGAGGGGGAGGAGGGTGGAAAACATTTGGGGGCGCCACCAGACATACCTTTGCCCAGAGGAGAAACTCAGCCTGGTTTAAGGCTGGGGCACAAGTCAGCTTCTTTCTTCAGAGGAGAAATGTCTTGAAATACCAGTGCTGCTGCAATGAGGGAGGTGAAATTAATTCCCTGGTAGCTTATTTGGCATGAAAGTGTTACTGATTATTAGTTTGCTGCTGCTAAGTGTTTGGATTCTTCGTTATTATTGTGTTATTTGTATTGTTAACAGTTCACAAGTTCAACAGTTTCAACTAAATTGCACTGTAATATTAGGGTTCCAGTATGAAATTACTGCAGTTAATAATAAAATAAGACCTTTGTGTAGGTATATAGATAGCTTCCCAAATTCATTAAAAAAAACCCTTGTGAATTAACACAAACATACTGCTGGGGTTGTGCTGTTTTGGATCAACAGATTAATTACCTATTGTGCTATTTTGGTGGCAAAGTAGGATGATAATTTTGAGTGATTAAAAATGCTGCAATACAGTTATTTCATCAAAATAAACATAAAGCAGGGACTTGCACGAAGGAGCCTGGTGGTTCATTTTTGCCAGTTTCTGTCCTCTCACCCAGCTGTCGCCCAGCCCAGCATCCCGCCCGGACTGCTGCAAGCACATCACTGTGCTCCAGAGCCAGCTGAGGAGCAGAATCATTTCCAAACCTGATGCTTAAAAACTGTGCCTTTCAGGGCCTCCTCTGTGAGAAGGAGCAGTTGAATTCACTGCTGTTTCCCCTGTAACGATTGTGCTCCCCGGCGCAGTCCTCCCTGTGGGTTGCACAGTGCCAAGTGGTTTGTGATAGCATGCTAATGTTAGGACAGGCATCATCTCTCTGATAAATATTCTGCCACAGATATTGTGCATGTCAGTGTCAACAAGTGGACATCAAAAATACCTCAGCCTCGTCACTGTGCTTCCCAGGATAGGCCTGTGCACAGAATTAAATTTTCTGTCCCACTCTACTTTGTCAGCGCAAGAGCTCCTATGACATTTGGGGAAAAATTTATGGAAATTACTCATGACAGAAATTCCTCAAAGACAACATCTTTTCTGCAAAGCCAAAGAGATGTCTGCATTAAGAGGCACATGAAAAAGACCGAGTTCCTTCTCCTTCAAGCTAACAACACATTAGAGGCCCAGTCCTGCTCATGTTAAAGAATTGGTTCCAGTATTTCCTGCCTGCTTTAATCTGTTTTCCCTGTGTAGGTGCCTAAGGAAGCAAACAGTAGTTCAGGTTAAAAATGTGTTAAAATATAGATATGCTAAATATTATAAACCTTGCTCTTTTACAGAGACATTTGCTTGTACACAAGCTCTCTCCTTCTGGAGAATATAAATGACGTATCGGTGGTTTTAGAAAGCAAAGGCGTTCCAGTAACCTTCATACACCTTCTTTAAAATTAAGGATTTAGCTTTACTCCTGTGGTATAGGTAATGAATTTTCTTTGCTGCATGGAAAGAAAAACGTGTCACATAGCTGGAATATATAGCCTACTACAGCTAACACAACAGTTGATCATTTGAACCACTGGATAATTACAAAGGGAGTTGCAGACAACTTCTGAACTGTTCTTAAATCTCACTTTATATTTTGGTCTGAGTGAGAGCAATCATTATAAGGTTCTTTTTGTTGAGGCAAAATGATTTTGAATCTTCCATTTTTTTTTAAAATTTCTGTATGTTTTTCTGTAAAGGTCTGGTTACTTTTAAAATAAATTAAACTATTTTCAGTTGGGACAACAGTAATGTATGAAAAAATTCATTTAAAAAACCCCTTTAAAATATAAACCTTCATAGTTTTCAATTTTTTACAGGCTGTTGAAAAATACATGTAAAATATAACTGAACAGTTAATGAGACAATCTGCCTACAAATCACTAAATTAAATTAGCTTTATTTTCCTGCATGTAGGCATACCTGAGGAAATATAAGAACTTACAATATTTTTATTGAATAAGTCACAGCCTAATAAAAATATTATAAGAACAAAATTTTTACTTTGTTGAGTTAGGTGAAAGAAAGTGAAGAAAATTGGTATTTTAGCTATATTTTCCCATCTGTTTGCATGTACTACACTATATGTGAAAAACAGTGTCTCACAGGTAGATTGTTTTCAAGAGGAGTTTGCTCCCTGCAACAGTTCACGTGTTGCATGTGGGAATGTTCCACTCTCTACCACGGGCATATGCACACAGTGTTATAGGCATTGATGAGCAACTGTAACACCTCAATGTGGACATCAGTGAACATAACAGAGTGTGTGTACATTAATTCTGTGTCGGTACAGATGCATGCATATACACTGATTTGAACACTCTGGCAAATTCTTATTACTTGATATATACTATATTGTGGATTGTTCATTACAACCTTTCCTGCTCCGCATAAAAAGTATAACAAATGCAGTAATAAGTAAAAAATTACTTTACTTTGAGGAAAAAGGATGATTTCTATCATGATGTTTCCATTTCTTACTGCTATAAAAATGGTGAAAATTTTTTAGGAACCCTTGCCAAACCTTTTGTCTTAGTAATCATGCACTGATTTTTCACCTGTGATTAATGGCTACTGTGTTCCACTTATTTTGTGGTTGATCAGCTCTTCTTGGAGAGTAATTTTTCCCTCTGTGCTATATATCCAAGTTGAGCAGTACCTGTGCTTTGCTAAACAGACCACTGAATGAAATACAGTTCACACAGTAGTTTCTGCCTCTTCTCTGAAGGACAAAACTACACAGCTGCAGTTGTGTACTGGGCAGATCTCAAGCTTATGAGACAATTTCAATGTGAATGCAGGATATTGGGGTTTTTTTCTGATTTATATGCCAGGTGGTTATGACTAACCAATATATAGTGAATATTGTTAAGAAAATGATGAGATTGCATTTCCCTGTGTCCTCTACAGTATGTCCTAAAATTGTAATCTTACTCAGCTGCTGAGTCCACCTCCTGTTCTCTGTGGGTTAGTTATTTATGTTGGGTATTAAGTATATCAGAAAGTTTAATCTAAGAGTCCTTATATGTGTTTTAATATTGAAATTTGTCTTTGTAAAATGAAATTTTAATATTCTAAAATATGTTCATCCCCTTTAATAGCATGATTAGAAAATGTTCAGCAGGGAAAATAGGTGGACAGATTCAGTACACGGTTTTCACATAACAGGTTATTCTGTCCTGCTGGAAGTAAAATGATCAGAGCATTTTTTATTGTTATGAAATATTTTTTAAAGGTTTAGGTCAGCATTTCTGAAGAATCTTGCATGGGCTAGAAAGGCTGTCACAAAGCATCCATGCTCTTTTTGGGAAGAGAAATTAGCCATCCTCAAGCTCCATGGTAGCTGCTGGTAGAAAAATTAACAAACATAGTTAGACTCCAGTGCAAGTTATTTCTTTCAAAACTAAAGTTACAACTTTTTTTTTTCTTTTGTA
Organism: Bombycilla garrulus; assembly: GCA_013400315.1. Classification (NCBI taxonomy): domain Eukaryota; kingdom Metazoa; phylum Chordata; class Aves; order Passeriformes; family Bombycillidae; genus Bombycilla; species Bombycilla garrulus. Next base: position 461,624 of record VXBU01014508.1, read on the forward strand.
AATTACCAGAAAATCTTGGGCATAAAATCTTGTGGGCATGAACTGAGAAATGCAGTCAGCTTGTCCACAGGGACACTTCAGCCATCTTGAAAGTCCTCTTGTGAAATCCCCATGGGACTTCAGGATAAGCAAAGGTAGGCATCTGAGTGGGCTACAGTAAATTCTTTTATAAAAGACAAAAGAGAAAGAGATTTAAGTGAGCTTGGAGATTACATGCCAACTTGATCACAAAAGTGTGGAGAATCCCTTACTGCCTTACTTATTTGGCTTCAAAATCACTGTAGTGGTTTCTTCTGCACAATGTATGAGTTCATACAGGAGAAGTTGCTGATTGTATTTCCTATCATTGCACCCAACAACCATTCCTTCCCTCAGATCAAAACTATTAATGCCTCTGTGGTGTGTGTCTGCTTTGCAGGGCTACAAACTTCAAACCAAACAGCTCGGGTACAGCCCAGATGGAACTGAGGAGCACAGTGATCTTGCCCAGAGGGGACTTTGATCCCCTGGGGCAAAACCACTCCCAGGAGCTAAGCCAGCACTCTGCTCCACAGCGCTGCAGTCTTCAGTGCAGGGTTAACCTTAGCCTAAGGGCCACCACAGAGCCAGGAACAGAGACTCCCTCGTGGAGAAGCTCTGCTCTCTATTCTTTTGCCTGGTTTTCTGCACTTCATGACATTTATCTTTTGTGGTTTTCAGGTCCATTCTGGGGAGATCTGTGACTTCAGTTCTTCAAGTATGGCAATGCAGAACTTGGATTCATTAAGTGGGATGTGCTATCTCAAAATCTATATTATCAAATTATAATTTTAAATAGACCCTGAAAAATATCAGTGATTTTAGTACACTGATTATTTCTAAGAATAAAATTAAGGTAATTGAATTTTCTGAAGAGTCTCAGCACTTCTGATACACTCTTGCATCATATTGTTCCTCCTTTGTCTTGCCTTTTTATGAAGAACTGAAATGTGGAAAATAATAATGATGGTCAAAAGGGGTTGAAAGGCTACTTGAAGGAAGACAGAGGTCAGGGACACTGTTTCAAAAGTAGGAGAAAAAACATCAGATGCTACTTATGGTCCAGAGCACAGGAAGCAAGTCAAGGGAACTGTATGACATTAGACAAGAGAGTGAATTCAGACAAAATAAGGGGAAGAAAATCTACGGAGAAATGCTGGCGAGTATGCAGACATTTTAGAGCACTACAGACAGGGATGTTGAGTTTAAAGGGCAGACAAGGAGTCAAAGAAAAGAATACATCCATGATGTTGGTTGGAAGAAGGCAAAAGAAAATTGACTTAGGGGTTGGCTCTGAGTGTTTTTAAGAATACAATTTTGAGTCTAAGTACCTAAATAGCTTTGTGGAAAGCAAGCAGATGACTTGTAATGAAAACCAGGTATGCACCCATGTACCCTGATGAACTTGAGCTTTTAGTGATAGCATTTACACAGATTTGAGTGAGGGTGGAGCTGGGTAAAAAAAGCTTACTCTAAGAAAGATACATGCCACCTGAACAGAAAAAGGCTAATGCAAACTGAATGCTAAAGGTAACATATCTCTTTATGTTCCAGAGCTTCCTATCAGCTTTTTTTCCCCACACCCTCTGCATTAATTTTACATCAGAGTGACAGCGTTCACATTTAATCTAAAACTTCAGGTCTCCTAACTTCCAGCCCTGAGGACCCATGATATTGCAGCTGTAGTATGCAACCCTTTCACTCTTCACTTCCACTGGTTTAACATTTTTGAGCAGAGAGATGTCTTTGACTCTGGTAGATCTGTGGCTGCAGCACAGAACTACTCAGGCACTGCTCTTGGTGGAGCTGTAGTTCTGGGTCTCTTTTTATTTCCAGGTGGCATAGCATCCTACAGACAGTGAGCAAACTCGGTTTAAATTCTGAAGTTTTCTTTCCATAAAATCTGATCAATCCTCACTTCCCCCACTTTTCCAGTTTTGCCCCGCTGCCATCATTGTATTCGCTGTGCACCAAACATGGTTGGCGATTCACATGCAACAGTGGAGTGCACCTAAAGACAAAAGTTTTAAGTCCTGGCACAAATACTTACCTCCACTTCCTTGAGATGTATGTCAGTGGTGGACCCATGAAGATTCTTAATGTTAGTGAAATTAAACACTTAAATAGGTGTTGGAGGAATCAGGGTGTGGGCAAGGACAAGTGTGACACACTACAGTATAACCTTGAGGCTGGGAAGTAAGTGATTTGTCTTTTGTGTCATAGAGATTCAATTATTAATGTAATGGTAATACTCGTGTTTTCTAGTTCCAGAAAATGGTGACTTCCTGTTGTCTCTGCAGCCCCTCGGTTCTCATGGCAATATGGCTTTGATTTTTCTCTCTCTCTCTCTCTCTTTTTCCTTCCTTATACATCAATTTGGGCCTGTGAGAGGAGTAAGAATTCAGGAGAGGTTGTTTCTAGGGGTGCTGATGAAGTGTGATGGTGGAGGTGGTGTTAAAAGGTGTTCCTTCTATTGTCATGGAGCCATTTCATTCCTAAGAAACCCTCCTGGTTTGTTAGCTCAGCAGATGCTGGTAGGTGTTTGATGTGACCATAAACGTGGTTGTTGGATAATTTCTTGTTGAAAAAAAATCCTTTAAAGCTGCCACAAAATTCATCAAAGAGATGCTACTGCTAGGTAGAACGTAGTTCCCTGAGATTCAAGGAATACCTGAGGCACAGTAAAATCTATGGAAAATATAGATTGACTTCAATAAGGCCAGGATTTAGTACTATCAGTATCCAATTTCTACTGTAGTTATGGTCCTCCTGACAAATGTGCTTCACCTGTGGAAGAGGATTTAAGAGAAGTTTCAGACAAGCTTTCCAGCACCTGGATGACTACAGATCAAAAACTTGCACTGCTCTGACTACACCATAGATTTCCACAGCACCATAACAAGAGAGAGCTGTGTTCAGCATCTGGAGATTCAGCTGAGAGGCTCCATAAGATGGTGCTGAGCTCTGTTGTTAAAGAAAATGCCAGCCCTTCCCCAAGTCCCAGGAAGGCAAATAAATGCAAAGGCCAGAGCTGGTCACAAATTGTTTTGTTTTGGTTTTTTTTTTCCTGAAAATATCATTAACTAGAAATCAAACCAAACAAATAAGCACACATGCACAAACAAAACCATTTCAGCACTGAACACTGCACATTCTTTAATGTCCTCATTTCCTGCATCTTAGCTCCCACCTAGCCAGGGCTCTCTTTTCACAGGGGCTTTTTCCCCAGGATGTTTTATACAGGGCTCAGCCATTCTATTCAATAGAGAAAGGTAACTGTAGCCACAAACAACTTCTTCATATTTTGCAGTGGCTTTCTCAATCGCCTTTTAGTAGGGTGGGTAAGTTACTGTCATATTTTCTCTTCATTAAACAAAAGAGTAAGTTTCCTGTAGATCAGGAAAAATAAAAGGCAAAAATCCAACCTCAAATTTTCGGTGTTCCTGGGGTGAACTCTTCTATAGAAAGATTTTTCAAATTTAAAAGGTAATAAAAAAACCTTTCCCCCTGTAAAAGCTGATGTGGCATCTGTAGGTGGCTGTTAAGATTAATTTTGCATTGTTGGTAAACTAGATTTAAAATACCCACAAACTGAATAGTCAGACCCTCTCTAGGTCAATTGAGGCTCTGTATAACAAGTCCAAACCTGGTATTATGGCAAAAGAAATTCAAGTGAAATTGATGAGTATCTAAAAACAAAGTATCAGAGCTGAGTGCAAAAGTGGTTGGAGCATAAGTGAGACATCATTAAAATACTTCATTCCTTTGGCTTCCTTCTGAGCATTTATCTTTACCACTGGGAAAACTGCCTTTTCCTGACTTTGATTACTAGAGCTCCAAACCTCTTGTTTCAGTGTCAGTGCTAAATCTGCAGAGCCCAACCCTGGTGGGAATGCAAGGTGAAATTCATATTACAGTTGTGTGGATCAGAACCTTTTTAATATTTTCTTTGACCTTACCCACCAAAATCAACAAGAAAAGGCATTCTAGGAAACTGTGTATAGAAAATTCTATTAGAAAAATGCTATTTGGATAGAAATCTGAAATAATAATTTTTGTTCAAACTTCCAGCTTAAATTTGTCCAGTGTATTAGACAGGCTTTATAAGGCCATGATCTACCTGCTTTTCAGAGGATGGAAGCTTGCTTTCATTAATGTGATACATCATGGCAGCGGAAATGATGAAGACTAACATTGCAGAGGTAACCAATGATAAGTCTTAGTAAATCTTAGCTTCTAACATTTAATATCCCACCAAAACTGAGCAAATAAATGATATTTATGCATATGCACATATTCTTCTTATTGGGTGGAATGTGCTGTTCTCTTCTTTGAATTGTCACTGTGCTTTGTTGGGGTTGTTGTTGCCCCTGGGCATTCTCCCCCTGCTTTCATACCTGCTCTCATACCTGCTCATACCACGTCAGTTGTCAGGTTTTGGAGCGTTTGACATTGCTGCTGCCATTATAAATTGAAAGATGGAACCATGGGCCGGATTGCTTTTACCTATTATCCAGTTTTGATCTTTTCATCTGCTCTTTGCCAAGTAATGTCAGCCATGATTATTTCTAACTTGCCAAAATTCTGAACAGCTTTTAAACAGGTGACATTTTCCTATAAAAAGACTCTACCACAAGCATGTTTCTTTTTCCAGCCCTGAATGTCACCTTTTCTCCCATAATTACAGTGGTCTAAGTGACACATTTCTGGACTACTGACAGTTTTAAAGATTTGCTGTTTGTGGGTATTGCAATTACTGTGCATTACCTTCTCCTTTCTGAGAGGAGTGAAATTATTTCCATAGAAGTTGCTGCCTTCACAGTTTTGCCTTTGCTTTTGCACAGCTGGCTCTAGACTAGATCTAGACTTGGAAGTTGCTGGGAATAACTTAGTGTCAGGCAAATAAAGGACTTTGGATTAAGCTGCTGTCACTACTTAGATGAAATCTTTCTTAAACTTTTCCCTTCTCGCCTAGAAGAATTTGAAAAAATATTGTACCCTGAGTAAACTTTGTGGACTAAAATTTTTGAGCCTAGGGTCACTTATGAATGTCAACAACACCCCTGTTATAATTATTCTTTTGTGTGGGTATATCTCCTGCAAATGTGTTCTCTGTGTGAGTCAACCTCGTGTGATGGTAGTGTATTTAGCCCATGGGCTAATGATGATACAGGCAGTCCATGTATTTCTGCTGGCATTCCACCTCTTCATGGAGAGAAAGAGTAGGTTGGAAATTAAGTCAGTAAACTGTCTGCTGTCATTTACTTGGTCTGTCTTCTGCCTTTCTATTTCACAGCACAAATAAAACACAGTGACCAACAAACATTACTGACCCAGGCATCATGCAATTTAAATGACATGTGCTGTAAAAAAAATCTGATAGCTCCTTGTCTTATCACTTCTTTTGCTTCTAAATAAACCCCCAGGAGAGAGCAGAGACACAAACCAGATATTTATTTGTGGACTCTTCATCTTTTATTCTATGTATCATAGCAAACCGTTCCAGGGCAGACTTACTCAAGTCTCCTATGGTTTGTAGAATTGGGATTCTCACAATTGTATTTGAATGCTAGCCATGAATTTTAATACATCATATCTAAATAACAATATATATAAATCTGTTGGTCTGCACCACAGATCTCTGGAACTAAAAGAAGAACTATGCTAGGAATTTATTAAAAAATCAGCTCCTTTATTGATGAATTCTGGAGACAATTGTTTTGTAATATATGCACATTTACATCCAAAAATTACCTGAAACGGGAGTTTAGAGAATCGAAAGAACAAGAGCAGCAATAGACTTCACAGTCAGTTTCCTTTAAGTCCTTAGTATAGTCATGAAGTTAAGATACAAAAGCATTTACAACAACAGCGTAGTGGGCAGAGAGTATAAAAGAGAGGCCATGAGGCCATTAAGGCAATTAGGAAAGATTAAGATTGCTTGTGGTGGAAAGACCCATTAATCAATAGGCCAGAAATCACAGCATGTTGCAGAATATACTTCACCCAAAAAAAAAAGAGAACAAACAGGCAAAATATATCCCATACCAAAGGTCACAGAGTTCTCATTAATGAGAAATCATATTAATCCCTCAGATATTGCTGGCTCCATAGTTACATTTTCCATTTGCACACATAGGAACAGCACTGATGAAATGCACCGTAAGTGATGCAGGACCATTGTTGAAAACATTCCTGTCCACAGCTGGCACCACAAATAGATCCAGCAATATTTATGGAAGGGAAGCAGAGCTTACTCAAGAGGGCATGGGTTGCTGCTGCTCAGGGTTCTGGAGGAGAGGGAAGTGGCTGTGGTTATTCATTGCTGGCAACAATGACGCACAAGCCCCCATTCACGAATGTAAAGCTGCCGTACAAAGATGACACGATGCCTGTCAGAGGATGGGTAATTGAAAATCCTTGAATTTGCAAAATGCCTGTGGGCATCTAATGCAAGTCTTCATATGGTAATGAGGAGAGGAAACAAAGTGGGAGGGCTACTGCACATGCTAAAACTTGCACCTGAAATAATTGGAAATTGGCTTAGACGGGCATGTCACCAGGCTGAAACCAGCTCTAGGGCACTCAGCTTCATCTTCAGCAGCAAGGGCACCGCCCCATTGCAGGCTCATGTGTTTTGTCTGAAGGAGCAGCCACAGGTGGGCAGAAGCAGATTTGCTAACTGGTTTTGTAGAAATAGCTACAGCCGGTTGGGGTTTTTTTTGTTGCCTTTTTTAAAGCCAGCTAAAAAACAGAGCTGGAAACGAGTGTGTCTCTTTCAGCAAGAGGTTAGTTTGAGTAATTTTTGAACCTGAAACAGCCTCCTAGAACTGTTCCTTGGAAATTTTCTGTTTCTTGATTCAGCATAAAGTTTTCCTCACTGATTTGAGCCATTAATATGGAAAAAAATAATTAGCAAAACTACTGAAATGAAATATTTGAATCATCCAAACTATGCTGTTTTGATTCATTGGTTTGTTTGCAAGCATTCTTGAGATGTGTTACTGTTTCAGGGAGGGATTTATTTCTTAGTTTTAGGGTTTTTAATTGCCGTTCAGGTAAGGAAAATGCATTCTTACAAAATTGAATATGATTCTGGAGTGTGTAGAAACAATGGATGAGGCATCTTTTGCATTAATGAGTTAAATTATTATTTTTGGGGGCTTTTTGTAATGTAGTCAGGATATGTTTCTTTGATTGACATTACTAGAATGTCAGAGGCATGGTAAGAGCCACAAAAGAAGGCTGGAATCAAGTTTGCCTCATGGTAGTTTTGCTGTTGGGTGTATGGTGATTAATTTGGGTTAAAAACCTTTTCAACTGCAGATATTCCAGGCAAAATTCAACAGCTATGTTCACTGATTCCAGAGAACTCAAGTAGCCACAGTGGTTCATCAACTCCAAGCAGGGCTACAGGCATCTGGACTTCTTTATCTGTATTTTTTTTTTTAAGTGCAGAACAACTCACAGAATTCCCAAAGAAGTAGAACAACTTACATAACATATCTTTCTGAAGAAGCTGACTTTTAGGATCCTATATCACTGTTGAACAGCACAATCTAAATAGGAGGCCTGAGCTCTAGCTTCTGCTGGCAAATAATTTCTTTATACTGGTTCTTCATAGTTAACAATGTCACATGATAGCTTCTGGCTAGACAAGCAAGCCTGAAGAGCTGGTTGTCTCCTTGACTGCAGAGATAAAAAGTGTTTTCCTACACAACAGTTGCATTGTGCTTATGAAGATCTTGGAGCCTATTTTGATACCAAAAGTGTGCTACTGTTTAGGGAGGCAGAGGCACTCCCAAAATCCCAGAGTAGATGTCATCCACAATGACAGAGAAGCCTGTGGTTTCCAAGTTTCTTGATCTTGGTGCTATTTATATTCTAACAGTAATAGCAGTAATGCCTGAGAATGCTTGCTAGTTTCTAGCTGCACTCTGTCTGTTCTCTGCCATTCCTGCTCTGTATACGATCACCTCATCTTCTATTGCAGCTTCTCAGCTTTACTCCACACAAACGCGCCTTCTATCATATTGTTTATCCATGCATGGAGTAAGAAATTAATCTGACTACACCATTCTGGACCTCTTGACATTTAGAGAGAGTTGGGATTTAGATAGACTGTAGAAAGAATTGCAGTATTCGAGATGTGAAGTGATTAAAATGTGAACAAGGATTTCAGCAGAAGGAAGGTCAAGGTAAAGATGAACTCAAGGAGAATTTCAGAGGTGGGAATGAGAAGAGTCGGGAAAGTAGTTTGGCATTATGTAAAAGCAGTTTATTGTTTTATTGTTTTAAACTTTGCACTGCTGTGACAGAAGTATAAAGGTCTTTAATATCTTTTAATTGTGCTGTGATAGTCAGAGCACAGAAATGCTAAACACAGTAACACATTGCTATAGACTTCTCTTTATTATAACTGGCTTTTATGATTTTAATTTACTCTGTGCTCAGGAATTCAAAACTCTCTTGGTGTCAAAGAAGTCAGCACAACTCTCACTCCCAGTGTCTGATGCCAGGGAGAAAAATAACTTCCAGGGAATGATGTAGTGTTTCCAGGTCAGATTCAGTTTGCTTTTCCCATTATCAGTCCTTCTGTAGTGGTTCTTTCATACACAGTGTCGGAGTCATCTCCGGCACGACCCGACACGGGGCTCTCTGGCAGGCACAAACGCTCCTTGCCATCTTCACACGGGAGCATCAGATGTGGGAATCACCGACCTCCCGCACAGAGGGCCCAGATGTGGGAGTCTTTGCTCCCCTCCACGGGGATCCTCTTTACTGGGAATCCCCTGAGAAAAGTCTGTGCCGGGGTCAGGAACCAGGAATGACACAAGCAGGAGTCACTGGCTTCAGTCTTCAGTTGTGTATTATTTCTTTATCTCAGTTCAGAGCCTTAGGTGACAACAGGCTCAGCACACCTCAAAGCCATGTGCCAGAAAGAGACAAAATGGACGATTCCAAGGATTTTTATACAGATACCTTATCCAATTGAGTTCCACAATGTACCTAACACGTACTATATTTTTATTTTTCTACCAATTCCTAATTATTCTTCAGTCACGTTACATCTGCATTGTAACTTTGTCTAACCAATCACTGTGCTACCGAAACTACAGAAAATGGAGTAGATGAAGAAGGAAGAATCTGAGTCAACACTCACAAGTCCTCCATCTTGTCTTTCATCTACCTTCCATACTAAAACCTAAAATCTACTTTTTCACCCTGTGATATTCTATAGTATTATCTACTATATACATTAACAGAACTCAACTTCTCACAAAGTCCTGGAAGCTTTTTCCATGGCCAAAGACCAAAAGCTGTGCTCTCCTGAGGAATAAAACCTCTCAGGACAGGCACAGGAGATATTCCTATGTCCTGGATTCCCACACACAGGATAGCTTATGATTATTAGTTCTAGTGGGGGAAAATCTCTGGTCCCAGCCACTGGGAGAACCCTCAACTCCTGCTTTGCGGAGGAAACTGCCAGTAGGGAAGGGTAAAGCGCAAGTCTTTGGAAGGGGACAGCAAGACTGCTGGACCTTTCATAGTTTGACAGTGCTAGCTTTAGTAAAGTTCCTTCTTTGATTAAAAACCTCAGTGCAGTGCTTTTTTGATGCTTACATGTTAATTCCAATGTGCATGTGTAACTATTAGTCAAACTATTCAACTTTTCACACTAGAGAAACCTAACAGCTATATCAAAAAATAGCCCACCACTGATATTTGCCAAATGTTTTCATTCCATCTGTTTCATCATAAGGCTCTACTTTTTTCAGTTCCTTTCTCCTACTTTCTATGGCATGCTTTCTTCTTCTGAGTATTTTCTCATAGCAATCTTACCTGGAGATGAGCTTTGCTTCTGCTTATAGAATAGGTTAAAATAAGCCAGCATTTTACTTGATAAGCATGCATTGTTTCATCCTTCTATGCATTCTTTGTGTTGTGTTACTAAAGTAAATACAATTAGTGAAAATCAAAATACTAAATGAGACCATGTCATTTCCTTATAAGAGAATTTGGAAAAAAAAATTGATAAAAATTTCCTGGCATTGTCAAAACATCTTGTTTTGATGTCTTTGGGAATACAGACTTTTCACTTTCCTCTTTCCAAATATTCTTTCTTTTGCATGTCTTTAAATATTGTCTTAGGTACTATAGAGGGATGTAAAAAGTAAAAGTTAGAGCTTAATGACTCAACTACCTGAAAGTGGAATCTTTCTATTTTAAATTTTGGTGGCCCAAATCTTGCACATTTTGGTCTTGGTTGGAATTTTAAAACCCCCTCATAATAGGAAGGCTCTAAAACCTCTGAAAAATGTATCCTTGATTCCACTTTTTTTTTT
>VXBU01014508.1:472040-556176 GCA_013400315.1 Bombycilla garrulus
TTTTTTTGGTGGCTCTTATTGGCTCTGGACACCTGCTCCAGAGAGAAAGAATTTTTGAGTCCGAGTGTCCAAGTTCCTGATCTCACATTCTCTTTCAAGTTAAGCATCCTCACCGATTACCAGTGCCCCATTTAAACAGGAGGGAGGCCACCTCTTCCCAAGCAGAATGCCATTTAGGTGGATGCGGTCACCGTGCTGATGAGAGGCAACGTGGGCAGCACCAAGTTACTCTTTCATGTGTTATCGAGCGTGTTCCATCCTGAGTCTTGTCAACAGGGGCAGAAAGGTACCTCCCTCTCAACTCCCCACTGATGAATTGTCAACATGGCTTTAAATCAACAGCCTTAAATGCCATCAGGAAACTTGTTGGTGGCCAGCACAGATCCCAGTGAGACAAACTGTTTTGCAAGTCTGTCACGCTGTAACAATTTTGGTTTTTGACTGGGTAGGCTGCTTTGAGTTAGAGATGATGAGGACTACACAATAGTAATGAATCTTGTCCTTGAGAGAGCAGCTTGCACTGCAGAGCTAAGAACAGGAACCGGTATGTTAATGCTAGGAACTTTTGCAAAGATGTTCATTTTCCTTTGCTCCCTCCCAGTTTTACACTAACTTAAAACCTAACCACACAGCCAGGCTGCCAAGACAAATAACAAAGTCCCCTATTTTCTATTTTTCTGATGAACAGAAAGCCAAGTTATACTTCTCATTCATTTCCATAGCTTCTAAGCCTACCTCACCTACATGAAGTTCAGCTAGTGGGTCATTACACATTTACCCAGATAAAATATTCTACTCTCTTGGCCAGAATGGAAATAGAGCTGGACATGAGAACTGTTTCAAGAAACTCTAAATTTCCTTGTTACTTATTAAATATCAAGCACGGGGCAGGTACATTTACAATATCTGTGAGAACTTCTGCAGAGAAAATAAGATATTGCTCCAAGTAGTACCTTAGTGGTATTCACCAGCAACACCTGGAAAAAGGGCCAGCTCATTTTTGTTACATTTTCCCAAGAAATAGATTATTTTACTGTTGCAGTCATATCCATCTTCCATGTAAATGTAAATGCTCCCTCCTCCTTCCAGATGTTTAACCATCTTGTAGGCTTTATTTGCTGACTTGGTCAATAACAGCAGCCAACACTTGGTATCACCCTATTTTCTCTACCATGTATAAAGCTTGTTCTCATTTGAATTAAATTTTAGTTTATACCATCAGATAGTATTGATAATTCTCTTTGGGGTTTTTTTAATGGAATAACCTTAACAAAAATAAAGTAGCTGCATACTAACTCATTTTAAGATAGTATTTCTTTCTAAAAACATAAAAAAAATCTGTTTTGGATTATACTTTGTGTGTATTTTGTCTGTGGGTTTTCAACAAATCAGTTGTATTTGTTCATATAGATTTCACATTTTCTGTTGAGCCTCTCATGGAGGAGGAGGTGACAGAAATCATGAACTATGAAAAACTGAAACAATCTCCACCACTACCTCACCTATTTACACCTCCAGTTCAGAAGGTGTTTTAGGTAGCTGTGAGTAGAAGAGCAGTCCTACTGATATGGTCAAAGTTAGACATCTCTTGAAACAGAGAACATCAGATTCACGCATGTTTGAAGTTTCTGTGAAACTATATTCACAAATTTACTATAGTAAATGTCTGGCTTTCTAAAGATTAAAGTATAAATAAGTAACTATGCAAATGCAATTCAGTAAATAAATTGACTTTATTGATGTAAACAGGAATTATGAAGGTTAAGATACATGGGCTTGCAAAATGAAGACAAACCTAAAAAGACAGTTCACTCTTGGTTATACAATGAAATATGTCTACTTTTTCATTGTTCATCGACCAATATTTTTATAGCAAATGAGGCATAAAGAAATTGTGCACATGAACAGATCTGGGGAAAAAAATAATCAAAATAATTCCTCACTTGATGTGACATTGTGAAATACTGTAGGTTTTCGAGCTCTATGTGTATATTTATCTGACTACTGTTTATATAACAAAACATCAAAGAATAAGAAGTTGATACGCACAGCAGAGGTAGCTTTTCTGAGATGTTTTACCTCTTGATACACAGGCAATCTAAATGTGAATATTCATCATGTTCTAATTTCCTTATTCCTATGCCAAGCTCAGAAACACTTAGAATTAAGCCTCTTCTGTTTGTCTGATTTCACTTGAGCTCATATAGTCCCACCAAAACAAGTAGCTATGCAAGATTGCTTTCCAGCTTCAAACTGTACTGTGTGGAGTAAATAAATTCTTGATGTGTTGCTGGTAAGTAATGATGTCCTCTTTAAGATATGACCCAGAATGCCCTATTGTGCAATTAGGTTTTTGTATTTCCTGTTGCTTTTTTTTTGTATCTTTTTTAAACCTGCTGTAAGGCATCCTGACCCTTAATACAAGTTGTTATTGTCATCAACATATCCAGATATTTATTCACAGTGCTTAGGTAGGTCTTGACTTCCAGAAATGCCTGAATTCTCACCTTTCCAGGCAGAATCTATGGAACAGTTTTGTTGTAGACAGTGAGAAAATCAAACTTGATAATCAGTAAAAGATTCAAAATATTTCCAAAAGTCATTATGAATCTCCAAAAAGATTCATTTAAGAGCGCTGAAGCTCCTTCTGAACAGAGTTAAAATCATGTCATTATAAAATGAATTAATTGAAAAAATGTTATAAACCAGCAATACCACTCTATGAGCTGCAACTAAATTGCCAGTGTCTGGATGAGCCCAGAGTTTTGATCTAAATATCTAAGAAACCATATATATTCTGGGAAAGATTGCAAGGCCATGAACAGAACTCTTCTGCCTAAAATCTTTTGAGACTTCACACTCAGAAATTCTTGCTATGGATTACTTTCTTAGGTGGATGGTGCAGAGACCGATTTAAAATACCTTCATAATGGTGAATTTTGCTGGAGTCTGGAGCAGTGTTGGCTTACATATTTTTCAGGGTGAAAAAAATCCTTATCCACGTAGATATAAAAAAAAACCTGTGAGGTTCTTAATTATATTAAAAATAATAATCTATGTCTGGTACCAACACAACTTCATATACTGGTGTGCAGACTTCTTTTTTTTGGTAATTAATTTTTCAGATTTGAAACAATGAAAAGGAATTTTGCTGCTGAATTCAAGCACAACCGGGTGTTATCCAGAGGCTAAATTCTTTTCCTGCTTAACATAAGAACATAATAAGAACATAAGAGGCATACTGGTTCAGAACAAAGGTCGGTGTAGCCCAATATCCTGGCTCCAACAAAAGCCATAAGTGGGTATGCAGGGAAGAGTAGAGAACCAGCCTTGCATATCTGATGCCTCCCCCTAAGTATTCTCCCAGCTTTCAGCTACTCATGGTTGAAGAATTTTGTGAAACGGATGTAGTTCCAAAGTTGTTTAAAAACCCTGTATACATTTCTGCTCTGTGGTCTTGCCCAGTCTCCCCTTGAGGCTATGTAAACTTATAGCTGATCCCAAATGGGAACAGAGCATCTGAATATTTTGGCAAAAAGTGATTAATATATCTTCATTAATACACTAGTTCTAGGATATATCTGGTGTTTTACAATGAAGTTGTATGATAAGAAGTGGGAATGTGTCCAAAATATTGTCATGTCTTCTTTAAAATGTCTATGCAGGCATTGAGATCTCTGAGAAAAAAAAAAGAGAGAGTGGGTCTGGCAGGGTAGAACACTAATAAACTCTTGATAAAAGAGTAGCCTGTGGGCTCAATGAAGAGATACTTTAACTGTTCAGGCAGGGTGCTAGAGGCAAAGAAATAGGTGATTACCTTTGACGATGCAGTTCTGAATAAGAGGAGAGTAACTGACAGAAGCCCATGGACATTTTTCAGCCTTGCCAGGGAGAAGGCAGACATGAAATTCTACATCCATTCAGTGGCAAATTCCAGTTAGATTGTTCTCAGACCAGACTGCAAGACATTCTTGTATCTGTCATCTTCAATTTTTCAATTATTTTCTCTTCCATTTTCTTCAAGTGAAATTAACCCATTGTTTATAATTACATAGGTTAACTTCCTGAGATCATGCCACTCATTTACATTTCCACGTATTTGCTGCATGTGCAAAATTAACCACGTGCAAAGATACATACACAGCAAGCCTTCCTATCTCTAAGTGTTTGCAAACAACAAAGGCACTTGAATATTCTTATGACAGAGTTGTATAAAAACTGTGGCTAGACAGAGTGAATATTTTCTGTCCGTACTGAAACCAGCTGTATCTCCTGCTGTTCTGAATCACTAGGTTCAAATCACTGGCCTCCACAAATCCTATAGTTGGAAATGTTGAAGACAAAAATCTCTAATGGGTCATTTTGGACAGCCTCCTGCCAGGATATGATTAATCCCTCCAGAGCTATGTTAGTGCTTGATGAACAGCAATGCTCTCTCTCTACAAGTGAGCAATGTTGTCCACAAACATAGATGAGCAGAAAGATACTGGTGCCTGTGGTCAATAGATACCTTCCTCTGTAGACTCAGCTTTTATTCTATGTTTTCTTTTATTTTATTCCTCATGTTGGATAAATAGGAAAAGAAAGGATTATTTGGAATAGTCCATAAGAGACCAAAGTCCTTAATTTATCAATTTGTGTTGGTTTCATTGTGTTTGCTTCTCAGGCATCTTCATGGTTCTCCTAATGCCTTGTGCGGTCTTTTTCTCTGAGTGTATCTGTGGATTTTGTAGGATGGGAGACGTTCAGCCACCTATTAGCAGGCTTGGTGCGTCCCTCAAATGATGTCTCATTTGATCAACAGGTTGCTCCTCGTTCTTGAAAATTTATGAGTTCTCACTGGCATCATCTGATTATACTACTGGCTGCTTTTCCAATGAGAAATTTTAATAAAATTGTTTCAGTCAGGGTGAAGTCTATAATCTTAATCTATAATCTTAATTATAATCTATAATCTTACTTTTGGGGAGCAGTAGAGTGATTTCTTGGAATCATGATAAATGTCCTTGTTACCTTTATAAAGTGTTGAACCTGTTGTAGAAATTTTTGAACCTACTGGTAAGATAGTGCTGGACCCCCCCCTCTAGCTGGTAAAATCATCTGGTAGGGTGAGACCCACATGAGGGAAGGGGATTGTCAGTACTAGACTTTAGTGTTCACTTTTAATGAAATTTTTCAAGCTTTTAGTATCATCTCTCTCAATCTGCAAGTCCATTAGAGTCCTTAATGGTTTCTGTCTATGCCCATGGCAGTAGCTATGAATGTTTTCATCTAATCTACTTGGTGATGAAGCTGTATTCATTTTCATCTCAAGATTAGATCTCTGCAATGCACCAGTTACACCATGAGACCAGAGCCAAACTTCAGCTGTGTTTTATTTGTGATCGGGTATTCCATTAACAGCCAGCAGTACAACAGTGTCTACACTCCATTACTTGAAAAATAGATTTTAGTCTGTTTTTTTGCCTTAAACAGTTATGATCCTTGCTATAGAAACCATCTCCTTTTTTTTTTTTTTCTTCTGATTCTGTGTCAGTGAAGATAAACTGATGTGCCTTGAGGGATCAGGAGGGTGTCAGCCTTGGAGCTGATGGATAGCTCCTTGGCTGGTGGAGATATGCATCTTATAGTCTCTGCAGAGCTGTAGGCTCTCAGGTGACACTGTAAAACTCAAGTTTACCCAAGTTTTTGGAAGGGAGGGGAGATGCCAATAGGGTATGATGACAACGAGGCGTTGGTTTGTTTTCAGCTGTGAGGATTTGAGAATATCTTTGCTCTGGTAAAAATTAGTGATGACTAACTGTGAATCCAGATAGCTGTGTTTTTATATTCTGAAATATTAAGGGATAAGTACACTCTGTCCAAGCACAAATCCTTCTCAAAAGGCAATTTCTCCATTCTACTTGTATTACACCTAATGTGCTCAGGGTTATACTTTCATGTATCTAATTAGATTATTCTTAAAGAACATCAAAATGTGTATGAGAGATAATGTTTTCTATTGCTAGCTAGCGAGGTTTTGTAGTTCCCCAATTCCAGTTTCATACATATTTATTGTGGTAGGTAATATTTAAGGCTAAATGATCTATTGTTTACATATTTTTTGTGTTCCTTTTGCTGCTTCCCTAAGCAAGGTATGAGAGTGTTACATATCCTCTGGAGGCTCACAGCTAAGGAAAAGTTGTTTCCTATAAAAAAATACTTCTTCCTCTATGGCAGTCTTAGAAGGAATCGGATTTTCTATGTTTGGTTAAAGTGCAACATAGCTCATATTAAAAATAACAGCCCTTTATTTTAGGAAAATAATTCAGTTCATGATATTCTGCTTCCCCCTCCTGAACTGAACCTAGATATGAATGGGACTTAAGTACTTGGTGTCCTGTAATGAAATATTTTCCTCAGCTGGAGCCCATATGCAGTGAAGAAACAGGATGGGTGGGGAAAAGGTTTGATGTGTTGATGGCTCAGGAGATGGGCAGAGAGGACAGCTTCTGTCAGGGGCAGAAGTCCCCAGTCATTCAGAAGGAGCAGGCTCAGGCTCAGTGCTTGTAAAATGTATGCTCATTATCCCCAGGTTTCTTACATAAAGATGATTACTGTAATATTTTATATGACTTTTCTCTGAACTGACTGTTCTTATCTGTTGAGCAGAATTGCCTGTTTTTCTCCCTGATGCGTATATATAAAGTGCCTTTTTTTTTTTTTTTTTTTTTTGTCTTTTAAGGTAGGATTTTCCATCCGCATATTTTATTTGGGAAATAGCAGGTGACACTTATGGATCTTCCCCTTTCCTCTCTTTTTTTTCTGAAGAAAAACACCCGCAGCATAGAACAGGCTTGGAAAAGTCAAGCAAGAGTCTGTGTGCTGTGATGTGCCACAGTAACAAACGTATTCTAGTGCACATCGAGCACCATAAATATGTAAATGTTTTAAAACATGTGTACTTACATATCCTACCTTCTTTTATCTTCTTGCACTGCATACATAAACTTACGTATATCTGGTAGAGTCTGCTCTGTTAATAATAATGCTGAATATGTAAATCCCCCCAGGTTTTATAACCAGTGCTTTAGGTTGCATTTACTGTAAACAAAGATGTATTTTTGGGAGCTGTTGGTTTGAGTTTATTGTTTATGTAAATCTCTCAGAATGTGACATAGCCAGATAGCTTCCTATGTTGTGCTGATCCACATTTTAGGCCAGCAGCCAAAGTATTTTATCTTTTACTTCATTATAGTGATCTTCCAATTAGCTGTGGTCTGTAATACCCTGATTTTGGTGGCAGTGGTTTGGGGAGGATTGTTTGATAGTTCTGCTCGAGAGGCAAAATGAGGGGCCTTATTATAGAAAGTGCAGAGGTTGTGCAGTAGCTGAGTTCTGTTGCAAAGTTTGCCGATAAGGGAAAACTGGCCCTTGAGCATCCATTCTATTCTGTATATTAACACTTCTAATCTGCACTGCTGATAAAACTGCAAGCCATTTGCCTTTGGAGGAATTAGTTCTGCCTCACTTGTGTAACCAGGCGATGGTGATTAACCTTTAAACTGTCCAATATTCTCAGCAGACTCCTGCTCCAGATTAGAAACTATTTAGTTATGACCAACTAAATTAACAACATTCCCTCCTCTGAAGAATAAGATTTGGAAGGTATGCATTTTAAGGTGGAATGTGGATAATATCCTTTTTTATTCACTCACCACTTTTGCTACATAAAATGTATTCATCAGTTGAAAAGAAAGAGAAAGGAGAGAGGGAGTTCAATTTCGGATTGAAACAATCTACAATTAGTTATGTACAGGAGGTGATTTGGGTGATTTTGTCTTGGGGTGCTGCTTTAGATGGCTGAGACCTGCTCCTGACTTTTCATTCTTAAATAAAACTTACAGGGCAGGGGATAAAATGGGCAGGTTGGTGCTCTGGTGTGGGCAGCATTTTAAGAAAAAGATTTCCTTCCTTTGAAAGGAAAGGCAATTATCTCAATTCTTCAGAAGAGTAATTATTGGAAGATTGCTAACCTTTCTGTCACAATCCCACAAAACAAAAGGTTTTGTACGTGGTGGTTACAGACCGACATATCCAATGGACTTTAGCTGCTGTGATAACCTAGTACTGTACCATTGTATCTACATATTTTAAATGTGTAATTTATCAGTTGAAACATACCCTTCAATACATGTGCCATAAAAGAAAAGAGTGAGGGCAATTATGTAATAGTATAGTGTTTGTCTGACATGCCTTAAATCCCCATATTGTTATTCCTCACTGAATAACAAATACAAAATCCCTGTTAGCAATGTTTTCCGTTTTACCAGTTTTATATTAGCTGCCTCCTTAAAAATTGCTAATCTAGATACTACATTAGTAGGATGTCAGTCAAACTGCAATCCACAGTGAAGCCTTCTTCATATACCAATTTAAATCATTCATGGTCCTTTCTTTGGCATTATTCAAAAGATCATAATAATTTTCTTGTGCCCACAGCACAAAAAAATCAATTATTTCCCCACAAAGACTTGAAAGTACTTAGCGAATGCTGTAAGAAAAGCTGAGGGTTATATCAAATTGAAATTGCACTCATTACACACAACACAATTAGTTGCCACTAGTCTGGCCGGTGCTTTAATTCTGAATGGCATATCTTTATTATTACAGAAACAAGCATGCAAATGGCATTGTTCAGGATTTGCAGAAATCAATAGGATATAGTGCTGTGTGTTTGGTGGCCACTGTCACTCAGTCTGCTGTGGATTTGAGATAATGTGTGTATTTGAATTAATGAAGGGAACGTGAGACATCATAAGTGACACCCAAATAAAAGAAATGGGTACATGATATTTGTAATTATTCTACTTGTGTTTTTGTTGTAAATACTTGTGCTTTTTGTTTTTTAATCAAAGGATTAATTGCATTTTAATAAGGCATTATGATTTTCAGAGCTTTAGTTAATTAAAACTTGTAGTATATAATTATGAAGTGATGCTGAGATTCGTCTAAAGATCACCCATACATTTAGAATATGTATATTTTTCCTTGTTAAGCAGTTGCTACATTTTATGAATTATATTAAATGTTTGAAAGATGAATGCAGTTCCAAATGGATTTCTGTAAATGGCAGCTCGGGATGTAGATTATGTTGTTGGACAAATTAAAGCGAAGGAACTACTGGGGCTGGAAACACTTTTTGGCTGTAGTGCTGGAACATTCATTTGCACAAATGTTAGCTTTCAGCAGCAGGAGTAAGAACAGATGTATTTGTTCAATGTATCATATCATTCCGCCCATTAATTCCCAGTGAAATTGCTGCAGTTTGAAATTCTGAGGATGGGCCATAAAGACACACTGGTGGTGTGTGGTAAAGATTATTTTCCATGTGCCAAAAGGATTTTAAAAGGAGGGAGAAAGCAGGTGTGTGTGTGTGTTTGTACAGACACCTCTGTGTATCTCCTGGTCTCCCTGAGAGAAATGAATATTCCTGGTACAAAGCTTTAATCACTCGCAATCTAACCTGGGACATATACATATATTCATATATATAAAGATTGTTTCCTGTGGGAGTATATTATATCTGGATTGATAGACTAATTGCTAGACAGATAAAACAGAGTTAAACAGTATTAGAAAGTTAAAATCTTAATGTTTCAAATTAAGCTTTCATTTGGCAGTATTTAAAAAAAAAGATCTCTTATGATTATTCTATTCTTTTTTAAGTGTATATTGAAAATAAAATCTAATTTTGCTCTT
The DNA here is from genome assembly GCA_013400315.1 of Bombycilla garrulus. NCBI lineage: Eukaryota > Metazoa > Chordata > Aves > Passeriformes > Bombycillidae > Bombycilla > Bombycilla garrulus. The sequence continues at coordinate 481,782 of VXBU01014508.1, forward strand.
CCTTTATATAAAGTGGGAAAAATATTGCTTTGTTGCTGAGGGAGCTTTTCTTATTTCTTGTCAGCTATAAAATGAAATAGTTTTTTATGCAGAACGATCCAGCACAGTCCAGTTTTTCTATAGCACAGCCCCATGAACTGAAAAGATATTCTAATGATCTCTCTTGAAGTAAGGATCTAAAATTACACCTCAGCATTTCCTACCTGGAAGCTTGGCTCCTGCAGTGCACCAATGTTTATTTATTTATTTATGACACACAGATTTGCAGATACTTTGTGAGACAAACCCACTCAAGAGCTCAAAATGTTCCAAGTGAGGTAGGGAGATGAAGCCTGCAGAGAGAGCAAAAGAAAGAACAAGAATTCTCAAAAAATTTACATTGACCTCACCACTCTAACCAGGATTTTAATAGGTATCTATAAATGGATTTTAAGTAGGATTTTCCCATGTTTTCTCCCAAAGCTGATTTAAAATCTAATATTATTAGGTTGGTCACAGCCTTCATATTTTAACTGTCAAATCCAAAGTCTGAAAGGTGATTCATTCAACGCTTGCTAAAATATTTGCTCAGCAGCACAATAGTGTGTGATGGAAAATAAACTCCTCTGGAGCATCTCACCCTATCAGCCATGGCCTGCAGCAGGAAAAGAATGAGGGAAGGTCAGTCAATTATGTGTGGTAATCACCGTAAGCATATTATCTGAGACACAGATGTCTTCCCTGACCCCACACGACATAGCTATTAACCCCACAGTAGTATAAAAATGGGGAGGAGGAGGAGCCGGTCCCCTAGGTAAACCAGACCTTTTCAGGCTGGGCTTGTCCGGCGGCTCAGGCAAGTTGTGGTGGCGAAGGCGCTGCTGCGGGGAGCTGGTGCCGTGCTCCGCGGGCGGCACGGCCGCCTCTCCTCGTCGGGGACCTTTCTATAGACCTAGTCATGTGAGATAAATGGTTGCATCATCAGAAAAATGGGGCTGGTAAATTGACTTGGGAGATATTTCGGGAACGTTAGCAGCCCTGGAATGCCAGGCACTGCCCATGCTTTTGCAGGAAAAACTTCTGTTCCTGAGTGCACCTACACGATGATGTATTAGTGCTGATAAAATATAATTCCACTATCATGCAATCATCTAATGCTTCTAGAAAACAGAGATGATTTTCTCATTATACTGAGTAATGTGTTGATTACCACATACAGCTCTTTCTGAGATCAAGTTCTTCGTACATTTACTTCAGAAAAATTATCATCTGCTTATTCAAGTGAAAGGGATTTTTTTCAGTGCGGTTGTTCAAACACATGAAGTAAGCAAAGTATTTTTTTTAACTGGCTACCTAAACTTTTGAACTTGAAGGGTCATTTAAATATTTGGTCATTGAATAGGAAACATGCGTCCCTCACCAGTTCTGAACTTTCTAAAACCGGTCCTTAACCCTGAAAGTGGGTCTGTTTACTTCTTGTAGCCTTTGGAAAATCTTTTCTTTAGGTGATGCTTTCTAACCTTCAGGGAGGCCATTTTCTGTTTTCCTGCCAAAAGAATAAATGACCATTTAGCAATGTAAGCTATTGCAGTTCAACGCAACATATGGTGCAAAAAAGTCCGCAACAGACCAGATTTGTGATTTTTCTCCTTGCTAAATAATTGATTGTAATGGCATTCTGGTCTTGTGACACCCTTGTTACTGAGATCACACTGAGCCAGTGAATACCAGAGTGTGAGAGGAATGCTTTGCTCATCAAATTTCCGCAGAATGTGGCAGAGGAATTCCCAGGTTTCCTTTCTGACTAAAGGAATTTAAAAGATATTCTCTTTGATACTGTCTCCTTTCTCAGGGTTAATCACCATGTGAGTGAACATCTGCAGTCATTGCTGAGCTACAGGTTAAAGACAAGGAAAGTGGTGGGGTGAGCACATGGATAAGCCTAACCACTGTATTAACAGGAAGCGAAAATCTATTAGAGATTTGGGACTTTTCCATGGTGCAGGGTGAACACAGGTTGCTTCCTTCACTGATCTCAGGGATGACCTGAAAGTAGATGAAAAGGATGGTGGAAGTGCCTCACTAGGATAGCTGGGCTGAAGGGAGTGTTGCAGGTTCCCACCACAGCCACTGCTGACTGAATTCAGCTGGAGTCCAGAGAGGAGATTTGGGCTATCCTCCTTATTAGTAAGTCCGCTGTGGGAGTCTTGGCCATGTGGAAAGATACCATTTACACCTCCTCCTGTTATTGTGGTCAGTCTTGAATTCTTGGCCTCTAGTAGTCCCTTATTAAACTGCCATCCTATTATCATTTTAGCCTCTGTCTAAATGTTGCTAAGTAACATCCTGTGTCAAATACTTTTTCTGCTGGGAGAGAATCTTGCATCAGTCACCTATTGAGACTGCCAGATTAGATACCGCAATGTGCTCGACATGGGACTGGGCTTTGCTTCTATCTGGAAACTGCAGCTGACACAGGATTTGCCTGACTACTTGTTAAGCAGTGTCTTTTCCTTCAGCATGTTAAAGCAGCCCTGAACAACTTGTACAGTTCATTTACTGGTCCCAGGGCTGATTTTTATGTTTGGAGATTCAGGACTTCTTTTATTTTTCCTTCCACCTCTAAATCCTACCTGAGTGAGCTACTCGGGAGAAAAACACATTGGTCCACTTGCAAACAAATGGTAAAGGCTGCAAGTTAAGACCTTGCCTTTGAAAGAGAGCAAGCAGTGCATTCCTGGAGCTTTAGTGAGTCATGGTTTCTAGGAGGCTCTTTTATCATGTTTTCTTGTGGGGCCAAATAAAAGCCAAATTCTGACAATCACTTGTGTAAGTAGAAATCCGGAGTAATGCCATTTAAATAATATGCAATTAGGCTAGAGTGAATGAGAATGGAACTTGGTCCAAATTGATTATATATTTCAGGTCAGTTGACATAATGTAGCAGCCTTTTCTGTCTCAGCTTAATGCAGTGGTTCTGAAGAGTTCATCACCTGCTCTTGGCTCTCTTTCCTATTCCCAGCTGATAAATCATCTTTAATGTGTTTCCTAATATTACTTTTCCATGTGGTTATAGTTCTATGTGACAGCAATGGGGGATGGGGAGGGGAGAGCAGGCAATAATTTCACTGACACAGAAATTACTCTAAAAGTGCATTAATGTGTCTTAAGTATAATTGACATACTTTGAAATATATATTGCCTATAAGCAAAATTAAATTTTGCTAACCAAAACAAGAGGTAGGCAGAACTTCTGTAGCATCATTCCTGGATACATATTTAATAGTAATGATGGTTTGCCTTGATATATTTGTAAAATATTATCAAACTTCACATACAGAAATCATGTCTTATTCAGCCATGCTTTCTCAGTCTACATTTTCTTATGGGATAGTTTATTTTTCCAGAGGAATAATTTTTTAAATCCATAGTAATTTAAAATATATTATTTACCATCTTAATATTTGTCACTTACCACATGCTCATCAGTTTGTCTGGTTGATTTTCTGTTAACCCTATAGGTCACTGCAAAAGCAGAGTATTTTCCATAAAGCTGTGCAAAGTCAGAGTGTCGATTGGCTTTTATTCTCTAAATTTTGTCCTAATTATAAATAATTGTGGTCAAACAAATTTTAAACTAAAACTCTTGCACCAAGGTTTTATCATTTGCCTAAACACTCTCCTGAATTATGAGAGCACTCTGAGAACTTTTGAGTTTTATTTATCCAAGTAAGCATATAGCTGTTTTAGACACCAAGGAGTTCAGAAGCACTGATTTCTTCATGGTACAGAAGGAAAACAGATCTCTGTGTACTTGACAATTATACTGTTTTCAGAAAAACTCATATGATGGCTTCAGTGTCAGACACTGCACATGTGAATCCCATCCAAGTGTTTGACTACTTCACCTGCTGAGAAGCTTCAAATAGCTGAAGCTGAAAACATAATATGAAATGGGATGTCCTGCCTCTCCCACACCTTGCACTAGTTTGAAGGGCAAGATAAAGACAAGTCAGATCTGACTCATTGACAGAATAACTTCACCTGCCTTTTTTAAAAAAATGTAGTTTGGGCTTTAAAATCATTTAGTTGAAAAGGACTGATGTAGGTCTATATGTCCAGAGATTAAAAAATACATACATATATATACATATACACACAGTTTCTCCAGGTGCTACAGTATGATCAGGAAAATTATATGCAGGTATATGCAGATTGCAGGCGAGGAGGGTACTTTCACATCTCGTTTTCTGTATTGGGTCCTGCAGGAAATACAGAGCATTTCAGGGGTGAGATATGCCAAACCAAACTCAAAGTAATGTTGGCTATACCTACAGTGTAAGCAGGAGTTTATTTCTGCAAACTGATGTTTACAATTTTATGAAAGGAGTGGAAACCTTTGGGAAATTCATGGATAATTACTAAACACAAGGGTCTGAATTTAGACAAGGTTAAATATAGGTGTAAGCTCAAAAATAGTCTTTGCACCAGCCCAAATTTTCTCTGTATTAAACATTTCTGACTACATCTGTCATATTATTTGAGTCAAAATGTATTTTCAGTATGCCTCTAAGTTAAAGGGTAAAAAGGTTAAGTTGCTGTCATGCCAATGTGTGTTGCCCCTTCCATTTTTATGAGAACATTTCACCTGGGTTCTTGTCTGTTAACATCTATGTTAGGGAGAAAAGTATAGCTTGGATATAAGACCTAGGAGTAATTTTTTATCTCCTACTGATCTGTAATCAAGCATGGTAAATACAAACACTTGGCCTGAACCTCCTGTGACATTTGATAAGACTTTGATTGTGAGTCAAAGTAGACAATTTTTTTTTTCTGTGAAAGTATTGTTGCACTGCTACCCTGGAGAACATCTGAAATGAAGTGGATACAAAGTGTACTTCACTCTGAAAAAAAAAAAATCAGGTTTTTGATGTGGTTCATTTGGGTTTTAAGTAACATATTGACAGAATAAATTGTATTGTTCTGTCTGCCAAGAAATAGGAATTGGAGTACCTCCAGTTAATAACTGGCCTCAGCAATTCCAGGTAATTTTCTTCTTTGTCTGTTAAAAATTAGGCAGAAACAATAAACTGGGAAATTTCAAGTTCTCACACAATATGAAATAAGAAAGAAAAAATACTTTCAGTGCTGTTCAATGCCCAGTAAGGGCAGAGGGTCTCTACTACTTTTGAAGAGATTTTCAATATTAGCTACATAAGTGATGATCTTACAGGGAGCACAAACTGACAGAAGAAAAAGTCTGGAAGAGAAATCTTAGAAAGAGGAATCAGAGTTTTGCTTCACTGTTGTCTGTGTGATACTGTCCAAGAAACAGCAAATTTAAAGCTAGAGCTGAAAGCTCCTGGGTGAATCTGAGAAGTGTACAAAAATACTCACTTTGGACTTTAATTTGGTGTCTGAATTGTCAAGGTACCAAGAATTTTGAAGAAGAACACAAATAATTTACTGAACTCTGTTGTACTTAAAATCTTGTGAAAGTCTGCTCCCAGAGCTCTGAGTTACTAAATCCTCTTCATTTCATCTCAAATGTTCTTGTTGCTGTCATCAAGGCCTATTTAAATACCTCACACCATATTTTTTTCCAGTAGTGTTAGACTCGTGCTGGGTAATATATTGTAGGGTACAGGTGCCCACACTGTTCTCTCACAGCCTGGCACGTTGGCCTTTTCCTGATCCCCTCATATTCTCAGCTCTTTCTGCTCCATCACTAGCAGCATCTTTAGGCTGTTACTTGACCTCCCTGCTGCCTTCTCCTCTCACTCTTTCCTACTGCATCAGTTCTTCCTCTCCACAAGCCGTTCAGATTCAGATAGTCTTTCCACATTTCTCTTCCATATGCTTTACACATGCTGAAAACAAAATTTAGAAGAGCATCACTGACGCTTGCAACTTCCATGCACATCCTTTCCTGATACTTGTCTTGCACATCCAGTCACCTACCCAGATGCAATTTGTGCATCATTCCCTATGCATGCCTTTCCTTCTCCACTGCTTTAGCCTGAGTCAACTGCAAAGGTGTGCAACAAAACAGCTGGTTGGCTTTCTTTTCCTCCTCTGCATCAGCAAACCCTGGATCAGCTCTCCTAATCCTTACAAAGGTTATATTCTTTACTCTTTTCCCACAAAACACTAGTCCTGCCTGACCTTTCACTTTCTACTTTACCCTCTATGACAAGCACCTCATCTTATTAACAGCTTTAAGCAAAAAGTCTTTTTGCCTTGAGGAAAAAGTTCATCAAGCCATACCTGGAGAAAAAAAGATTGCAGACAACAGTGTTTGAAATATTTTTCTGCTACAAAATTGCAAGTTTACTTTTCCATTCCTGGCATAGTTCCTTAAATCATTGCCAAACTTCTTGTCTGTCTTTCACCTCTTTTGACAATGCTTCATCTTCAGTGGGGCCAAAAGTGACCTCTTCTTCTTCCCCCCGTACTCTGGCTTTACTTTGTCTCCTGTGCTTCATTACACTGACCAACACTGCTATAATTCCTGTGATCACAGACCTGCTAACCTGCCATTGTGTCCCTTTGAGAAAGTGGCCAAATCCATCTTCCTTTTGGTAGCAAAACAAGGAAAACTCTCATCTAAACTTTTTAAGTCTTTCTTTGTGGTTTTTCTTGCATTTGAGCATGTGTAGTGTCTCTTTGATACACACAGAAAACCAGCTGTAGCCATGCCTCATATTCCAAGTACTCCATTGTGCTCATTCCTCCTCTCCTAATGCCTTCCCATTGCTCTAAGTTTAGGTCCATCAAACTGAAGCCTTGCCTCCTAGCTGTCACCAGCCTGCACCCTGGTTCTGGTCAGTAGCTTGTCTGGACATCATCACTTGTTTTTAACACAAATTAACACCCAGTGGGCACGTTTGTAAGGCTCTCTTATTATTCAGCCATTTCTGCAAAAGCCACACCTGCTACAGCAGCACCTGGTGGAAACACCCTGGGCTCACAGTTGGCACAGAAGGTTTCAATACCGTTATGAAAATGGAGAGGGGCAGGAAGGGGTGAAGATACTCACAATGAGAGCAGGTACACATCTTTAAACTTATAATTTTTGCTTTCCAGGTATTTTGTGTTGCCTGAATTATTTGACTGCAAGCTCTCTGGGGCTGGGATGCTCTGCCTTGAGCAGCACAAACTCTGAGCTCTTAAAGCCAGTGGAACTCTCTGTGTGCCACTGCAGCAACCTGACTGGCTCATGTCCCCATCTATGGTGATGTGCATTCTGGAAATTGTCTGTGTTTGCATCCATGCTCCTCACCCTCTTTCTCACGCTTAGTGGCACTTCTTTCTCAAACAAGAGTAAGGTGATTAAATCTATCAGCTGCAAAGTGCTTGTATAAAAAAAGTGTACGTCATACATGTTTTGTGGAACTTTCACAGTCAAAATGATTTATTAATGTACAGATATATTTTTCCTCAGGAAAACAGGAGGTTCAGGGCAGACACAGACTCTTGCAGCTGTAAAGAATGATTGCTTTCCAGTTTGGCTAATGATATAATCCACTGTGGTTGCAAGTCTTGCTTTCCTCTTTAGATGATGTCAACATTTCCATGAGCTACATGTGTTGTATTCACAAGAGGTACTTATAAGTACGTGTTCTGTAATCTCCTCCTTATGCCTGACACTTTACATGTGTTTATCTACAAGGAGTGGTGACATTAGCTTGCTAATTTTGCCAGTGTACTGTACCAGTGAGGGTGAGAAAGACTGAGAAGGATATTTAAACTGGCAAAGAGAGAATTATTGACATTAGCTACAAGTACTTTGTAAGACTCTGTTTTGGAAAGTCATTTGTTAGAAAATCTTTGCTTCTGAAAGTCATCCATCATTCCCAGATGGAACTATAAGGCTTACAGAAAACTGTCTTCCCAAATCCCACTCATTGCCAGTGGCCAAAAGTACTCACTGTGCTGATTTGGGCTGGGGGAGAATTAATTTTCTTCATAGTAGCTAGTATGGGGCTGTGCTTTAGATTTCTGCTGGAAACTGTGTTGATAATACAAGGATATTTCACTGTTGTTGAACAGAGCTTACACAGCACCAAGACCTTCCCTGCTTCCTCATATCCCAGTACCAGTGAGGGGGCTGGGGATTTTGGAGAGGACACAGCCAGGGCAGCTGATCCCAGCTGACCATGGATATCCCATCCTGTGTGACATCATGGTCCGAATAAAAATCTGGGGAAAGAAGAAGGGAGGGAGGGATTCTCAGAGTGATGATGTTTATCTTTGAAGGTCACCATCATGCGTGATGGAGCTCTGCTCTCTTGGAGGTGGCTGAATATTGGTTGCCTGAAAATGGGAAGTAGTGAAGGTATTTCTCGTTTTGCTTTGCTTGCACGCATGGCTTTTGTTTTCACTATTAAATTGTCTTGATCTCAACCCACAAGTTTTATCCACCCTTTCTGTTCTCGCCCACACCCACCAGTTGGGAGTGAACAAGTGACTGTGTGGGACTTAGTTGCCAGCTGGGATTCAATCATGAGTGTCCTCTTTGTCCCAATGTGGGACTCAAAGGGTTTGACAAACCTGATTGGAATGTGCTAGATTGAATTTATAACTATTACTGCTGTTTCACTGGTAAGTGACAGGCTCGTGTGCTTGCCATAGGGTTTGCTTGATATTAATTATATGGAATAAAGGCTGGATAATATGCTAGTTTTACCTGAGATATACTTAATTTTTTTTGTCGCAGCTAGTACTGGTCTGTGCTTTGGATTTGTCCTGGAAACAGTGTTGATAATACAGAGATATTTTTAGTATTGCTGAACAGAGCTCACACAGAGTCCAGGTCTTTTCTGCCTCTCACCCCACCACTGAGGGGACTGGGGGTGCACAAGGAACTGGGAGAGGACACAGTTGGGATAGCTGACCCCAACTGACCAAGGGAATATTCCATGCCGTATGGCATCAAGCTGATCATACAAAGCTGGTGGAAGAAGAAGGAGGAGGGGAAATGTTTGGAGTTCCGGCATTTTGTCTTCCGAAGTAACTGTTATGTGTGATGCAGGCCTGCTTTCCTGAAGATGGCTGAACACCTGCCTGCCCATGGGAGATAATGAATTAATTCCTTATTTTGCTTTACTTGAGCACACAGCGTTTGCTTACCTATTAAGCTGTCCTCATCCAAACCCACAAGTTTTCTTATTTTTACCCTTCTGATTCTCCCACCGATCCCTCCAGGGGAGAGTGAATGAGTGGCTGTGTGGTGCTTGACTGTTGGTTGGGGCTAAACCACAACATTTGCCTGTTGACACTGTCAAACCAGATATACAGATATTATTCCCTGAGAAGAAGTGAAGTGTACAAATGGTATGATAAGACATGGTTTTCCACCTACACACTCCCTTGTATCCATGGAACTCAGCTTCTCTTTATTAACTGGACTGTATGCATGATATTCACATCGTGAAGATCCTCAGCAAGAGCTCATACTGTCTATGTAAGTGTTTTTTTAAAGAATCAAGCTCTTACCTCTCAATCCTACATTCACATGGTATTGTTCAATATGTATGGCTGACTACTATAGAAAGCAGCAACAACAGGGTACAATGCACTAATTTTATCCTACTTTGACTTTGAAAATATAATCAGTACTTACAAAAATTGTAAGTACTACAGACCCATGCTAGTAGGATTATTCAAAAATTGGAGTGCTAGTACATAAGCATTCTTGACTGGCTCCTATTATCACCATTACTCCTTCGGCCACAAAAGTGTGCTGGAGCATATAAATGCATATATATATACATACAAGAGAGACAAGATTTAAGGTGGTGATTCTTTTTATCTTACAGTGAACTTTGTTCTTTTGAGTGGCACTGTTAGAGTAATAAGTACAAGATCCAGTGGCCAAGTCTCATCTAGCTAATGAAATTGTAACCTGATAAAATACATGTAATTACCCATTTTTACACAATTCCTCTGTGCATTAGGCAAAAAATACGATCACCCTTGATGCATTATGTATGTACAATCTTACCTCTAAGGGCCTATTGTAAACAAATTGTTAGATTAACAAGCACAGTAGATAAAGTATCATTATAGAGTAATCAGTCAATCAATCAATCAGAATCATCACAGGCTTGGGAATTTTCCATATGAAAGACAGTGCCTGAAGTAAGAGAGGTTTTTTCTCAAGTTATGCTATGGAATCCGTTTTTGCATATCATCGTTCTGAATGTTAATTTGCCTACCATGAGAAACTGCAAAGAGAAAGACAGTGATTTGGAGCCTTTTTAAGCGGAAGAAGGGCTACACAGCTGTTGTAATTTGATTTCAACTGGGTAAACATGGCATAAACACCATTTCCAGATCACCAATGACAGTCTTGATAATTTCTACTGTGTCCCTTTCTGTGAAGTTTTCACTGGGTACATTTCAGACTATGCAGCCTGCTGCTGCCATCCTGAAAGTTTGTGCAGCCTCCCTGTATTGAAGGTGGTGTGTCAGCACCGTGTCAGAGCATCTGAAGCCAGAACCTCCCCTCAGGAGTCCTATCAAATGTAATTTCTCACAGTCAAAGCTTCCTGGACTCTGCAGGGATTCATCTCATCCTCATTAAGATGACACTGTGTCAACTTCGGGACTGTCACAGCATATAGATGCACGGCAGCCCCCCAAGGAAAACAAAGGAAAAAGAGAAGTCCTATACCTTCCTAGAGGAGGACACCTTTGCAAATGAAGGCAAGTATACACTGACCTCACCTCTCTTTCATAGCCCTTCATTCATCTGATGAGCAAGATGGTTGTAGCCAGCCTCTCACGGCCTGATGAAATAATGCTATGCTTGAGCCTGACACCTTAGCACAACAGCATTGGATCTTAATGTCTCGTTATTCCCAATGAACAGAAGACTAAATCTAGTCATTGCTTTTTCTATAAATACTTGCTGAAGTGCAGTTTAGTTAATCTGTAACTTGTCTGGGCTGACAGCCTCCTTTATCTAAAAAGGATAATGTTTCAGAAATGTGCTCCAGCCCTGGCAAGAACTTCATAATCACTGAAATAATGGTAGCAGTGGAAGCAGTGATAGCAGAATGGGAGAACTGATTCCTTAGCAAAATGGGCAAGAGGAAACAGGTGAAACGATTGTATAGAGAAATGCAGACTGCTTCAGACCTGTGCAAGTTAAGAGTATCAAGTAACAATCAAAGTTCTCAATTTTCGTAGCTGAGTTCATGATCTTTGGTCACTGGTGGAAAATGATCTAGCATTTGTTATGGATCAAAGTCAGAACTGCATAGTTGAGACATGTTTTGGTGAGATGGAAGGATTCATTTTGGTGTGATTAATATAACGTAAGAGTGCAGTGGGCAGGAAAGGCTTCTGCTGGCATTGATGGGTGGATTAAGTCTTTGGCTTTCATCTCATTTTAAATGGAGCTGGTTAGCAGCTCAAAAAACAGTCTGCTAGAAGATGCTGATTAAGTGTGTAAGTCCTGGAACAGTACTAGGCTGGGACATATCTGCCAGACAGCATCTGTTTTGGTGGCTCATGCTCAGTGTTTACTGAGTCGTCCAAAACACCTTGAGGTAAAACAAATTGTTGCCAGCAGCTTGCTCTCTTGCTGGTTTAGTACATCTTAACAGTGATCTTTTGTCCTCAACTTCAAGGTGATTCCTAAACACATCTTCCAAGGTTTTGTTTGCAAATGACAATCAGTAATTTATACATTAAGTGTTTACATTATTTGCAACAATAGAGACCACTGGCAATAGAATTGCTGTGTGGAAACTAACTGATTGTATCATAAAAACACAATTTGTTCAATAGGCAAATTAAAGCATCTATGCCCTCTGCAAAATCCCGATGAGTGGATTTATTTGGGTTGGTGGACATCTGGTTAATCCTGGCTGTCTTCACTTGGACGCTGATGTGAATTCCTCACATTGTGAGGAAATTTCTTGTTAGCTGTTAGCTAAAACCAATGAGATTTTACTGAGCTTTCCGTACGCATGGAAGGCAGCCAGGATGTTGTTTGGAGAATGCATGCAAAGTGTTTCCTGAGCACTTCTCAGCTGTTGTCTGTTCCTGATACTATGGGTACAGGCAAAAACTCTACACCACAATTCATGGGGAAGTTTGATGCCTTTGTGGATGGAGAAGGCTAATTATGATTTTCACCTTGATACATGCTCTTCAAAGCAGCTGCCTACTGCTTGTTTAAAAGGAGGTATTTGTATCTATTCCAGTAGTACGTCTCTAGTGCTAGAAACATCTGTCTATCTTTTTTGGGGATGGAATGTGAAAGGAGAAGTGTTGAAAGTGAGCAGAACATCTCAATCACTTTGATTCCTCGGTATTCCCTAAACTTTGTCTTTCAGAAAGGTGACCCTGATGTAGCCTGGGTGGGGCATTTTTCCCTGTGCATCCATCTCCTTGCTACTGATGGAGATCCCATGGAACACAGCTGTCTTCATTACTGGGGCTCATGAGGTACTGCTGAGTGGAGGTGTTTGGATTTGCATTTCTTTCTCTTCAACATCTAGCAAAAGGCAATCTTGCATCAATAACTTTTCCTTTCTTGACATACTTTACAAGTGTGGGATAGCAAAGTTTCTGTTTGTTCAAAATTTATGCAAGCACATTAGAAAAAGAAAAATTAAGTGAAAAGCTTTCAATGTGCTGATCTATTTTTAGCATATGACTACTTCAGGTAACCAAAGAATATGGCTGAAGTTGTCTTCATGTCTGGAGATGGGTCTGATAAATATGATGTAAGAACCATAAATCAGGGGAAGCAATTGGAAGTGGTGACTGCTATTATATTATTCCACTTGACTGAGTGCAATTTTTATTACTCACATTGCAAGATGCAAGGACCTCACAAAGTTGAAAATGTGAACTATTTTTCTGTCATTCAATAAAAAAATCCATAGCAATATTTGCATTAAAATGTTACCCATGGTTGGGTTTGGAGTTCCAAAACTTAGGAATGCAGCCGCTCTCTAAGAAATATTGCTAGAGATCTCTGCAAAATATGGAGTTGAGATTGATGGTCAGGTAGAATCAATCCAGTTTAATATCTAAACTATCACAAACACTTGGAAAATCTCTGTTTGCTACATATTGGTTAATGTTAGTGAAACATAACTGTTGCATGCTCCAGGCTGGCAGAATGTTGTAAATGTGCTCTGCATATATTTGATAGCCAGCAGTCCTGGGCACACAATTTGCACAGAAATCCTAAAATTCAAATGAAAATATGTGAATTTTTTTTGTTCCAATTCACTTATGACCATTAAATGAGTACTCTCCAGTCCAAATGAAATAGACATTAGACCATAAATGATTAGGTGTTTAGGATTTGAAAACTCTACACTTTTTAGAGGGTGCTCAGCCCTTAGCTGAATTGGATTACTGAGGAAACAAAAGGCATATCTCCTTTTTTTGTTGTTGTTGTTCTTTGAGAATACTGCTTTCCCCGGAAACCTCACTACAGTTTACCAAAACTGGGGATAGAGGCAGGTAATTCAGTAACTTAGAGTAAGAATTATTTGATCTATTCTGTCCTTTTAAGACATGCAAACTTGGTAAATGTTGAATTTTTAAGGTACTCCTGAGCACCCCCTGCCAAGGACTGGTTGTCAGTTTCTCAGTACACATCAAGACAGCATCTCATATTTAGAGGAAAAAACGGATGGCACTTGAGAAGTGTAACCCATGAATATGGAATGTAATAAGCTGATTTGCAGTGGAGTTCATTTGCACATAAATACATAAAACAAAAAAAACCAAACAAACAAAAAAAAACCCCTCGACAAATATTTATCATTTTTGTGAAGTAAAAGAAATAATTTTATGCACCACAGAAACTGTTTTTATGAGCAATTATATTTCCCTTTACTTAGCTTATGCACATACACAGATATATATATTTAGAACTGTTTTTATAAATATATTTTTATATATATATCTATGAAGAAAAGTCTTTGTAAATATCCATTGTATTATCTTGGAGTTATTGGCCAGGTAGAATGTTACAGTAGAACAGAAAATCATCTTCTCGTCTGAATTACTGTCACCATGGAACAAATTGGAAAAAATATTATTTTGTGTCAACCAGTTGCACCCCACTGCACACATGGATGTCTCTTAAAGCCATCAAGATAATATCTGAGCATGTAATCATAGCTGGAACAGTAAGGAATCCTCTTTTTCTGCAACAACCAAATAGCACGTTGAGCCCACAAAGACATGACCAAGACTGTCACTCTCAGCCAAAGTTAGAAACTAGATTTCTGCCTTATGGCCTTTGAGATATCTTCTTTTTTTTCTTCCCAAATGTGCAGCAGGAAATTTTGAAGACAACCCTAGCATACTAAGTAACTTTAGCTAAGGATAAAACTGCAAGATTTGCAAGTCACTTGAAATTTCAGGCCAGAAAACAAGGTAAGTCTAAATTATGTTTAAGAAGTATTTCTAAGTCTTTACAACTGTCCATCACCAGCTCTTTTTCCAAATCTTCTTCCTATGCTATAGATGACGAATGTAATTATTCCTACTGTATTTACCATACTAAAAAGATTTAATTGCTTCAACCAGTCTGACTACATGTATTTTATTCAGCATTTGTTGTATAACTTCTAAAGATACCATATATATATGTATATAACAATATTTATATGTGTGTATATATATAAAAAAATTGTTTTTAACTGAAACTGCTTCAAGGAAAGCAAAGCAGCTTTCTCTTAAAATCTTCGTTTGCAAGATGCTGAATGCTCCAAGCACCCTAAAATATGCAGTGGGTGCTCAGCACCACACAGGAAGTGCACAGCTCTTGACAGCATCCATTTATTTACTGTTCCATCAGCAACTTTCTGTTACCCCTAATCAACAAAACTACTATGTATTTTGGTTTGGCTTTTTTTCTAATTTATGAAATTTGCCATTTTGGTCAGGTTTTCTTGGGGAAAAAAAGCTAACACAGCTGGTAAATATAAGTTGCCTTTGCTTTCACCGTGTTTTCTTGCTCATGGCTCTAATGTAAAGTTCTGCTTTTAAAAGCAAACCAAACATATTCTACACTGCAAAAACTCTTGGGTATCTACATGGAACAAATGTATTTGTTCTCTAGGAGGTCATTTTCCATAAAAGCACATTAAAGTACAATTTATCCAGTTTACAAGAACACTGTAATATTTCTGTGTTTAGCATTATATTCATGGATGGATGATTATTCTACAACAGAATGTAGTATTTACTGTACTTGCAATTTTCTACACTTCCTGGCTACCAGTAACTAAGATGAACTGTGAACAAGTCTAATAGATCGCGGTCTATTAGTACACTGTAGTATTATTTTAGAATAAACTAGCTGGAAGCGCAGAGAAAGAATGTCACTTTGTTGATTTAAGTGAACTTTTGCAGCCCAGAATCTGGACCTTGTTTGTTCTGGAAATTTATGAAGCTGGATAAATTATTTGTTACTTCTGTTTAAATATGCTTCTTGTTAAATTAATTCAGGGCAAGGTTTTCGAAACATCACTGCTAGGAGCATTCCTTTCTGGACAAAAGGAGAGGGGGAGGGAGCTGCACTGGCTCAGGAGCAAGACAGGGATCAGAGAATGGTTTGACTGTTTTGGTGCAGAGTTTTTGTTTCTAGGAACAAAATTAGCCACTAACAAAAGGACTTGCTTTCAGTGGTCCACTACAGACTAACAATAGTGTTGAAATTATTTTGCCATTAACATAGACAGAAAAAATTGTGACTTAAACTTTGCATCAAGACATAGACCAGATTCACAGCATCCTTAAAATGCTGAATGTAACATCCTACAGACTAGAACTAGTCTTTGGTGAAGTTTCTGACACATCCAAATGATTATTATTTGTACCCTCTGCCTACAGATTAGCACTTCAACCTCTTCTGAGGCCAGCAGACCACAGAAGTGTGGACACAATGCATCCAAGCATTGTTATTGTGGGCAGAAATCCAAAGCCCAGCTTCCTTCAGGAAAAATTGCACAAAATCTTTCCTACTCCATTTGTGCTGGTACATTGCTTGGATTTGATCAGCGTATCTGAGTTGCTGGAAACTGTTGTCTTGCCTTTAATGACTATGCGTGTTTTTAGTTCCAAACAAAGGGGGGAAAATCATGTGATTTGATATATTCTGGGATCTCTTCCCACAGATATTGGGAAACGAAACACTGTAGATCAAAGGAAGGAAGCCACGGGATTATGCAAGATCCATAGTGGTGCCCACCCCCAGCTTTCCTAGCAGCTTGTTTCTGAGTTGCAGATATTTTGAGCACTGGAAGGGACTCCCCACATGTAGAGAGGGCAGTACCTTAGAAAGCTTGTGAATTACACTTTCAGAGGACTTTATCTGCATTTTGTCTTCGTGAAAAATACTATAGTTTTCCACCATTTTTTCCTTTTGTGATACAATTATACATTTTTTAGTATCTCATCATATTTTCACCACTGTTACAGAGAAATGGACCATGTTGATTGGGCAAGACTTTATAACCTTGTACAAACAGCAAAACTGAAGGTCATATGAAGTAGTGCTACCAAAAGCAACTCACTGAGCGATAGAGTCAGTAGTAATTTAATTAGCTGCTTATAGCAGTCATAGCATGAAAAGCCAGCTGTGTAACTGCAGCCTTCACAATTTCCAGCAGAAAAGTAACACCAAAACAAACCCAAATATATTCTTCAGGATTCTCAAGTCTAAGGGCATGTATTTGCCTTTAGTAACATGAATAGTAAACTCCCCAGAGGAGTTTGTTAATGACTACATACACTTGTTATATTACACATGCTTATGGCGTAGAATTTTAAAATAAATAAATAGAGATGTGGATGTAATGAAGGCTTTTGGCTGGTGTGGAAATGGAAATTGCAAAATAACTTTGAGTTTTCACCACATGGAAGTGTTTTTGAAAGGTTTTTGAACATAGATATGTTCCCCATAGTGGGAAAGTGGGAAAGCAATTGACCATCATTGTAAGAGCTAAACATGGCAGTAATATTCCTCATAGTAGAAGCAGAAATGGAAGCCCAGAGGGGACATGCACTGTGATAGTGCCTCATGGCAATTCCTGAGCAGCCTGAGATTCCTTCCCGTCCTCACTTTGCAACCTAAAGAGCCAGAGGATTGTTGGGAGGTATGCTGCTGTTGTGGGATATATGACAATAACAGTATCTTCTAGTAGAGAGGGAGTTCAGGGGTTTTTTATTCCCCCCAAAACTACCAGCTTGGTTTCTGCTTATTGACAACAGCAGTCCTGTGTGAGCTCCAATCCAAGTCCAAACAGGCTTTGTGCTAAACGTAAAACTTGGTTTGCTCTTCTCCTTTGGATACTTCTCAGCGGTAAAAATAATATTGCCCCTCAGAACCCCACAGACACCGCTGGGAATACTGGGAGCTGGAACTGTCACTGCCAACTATGAGAGATTCACGAGTGCACAGCTCATTTTTGGAACTAATTAATTATGTCATGAAAGGGAGATTTATTCTTCCCCCCTCCTTCCAGCCCCCCCCTTCCCCAATCCTTGCTAATCTTGCTTTCTGGATAACAGAGGGAAAATGAGGAAGGTGTTTAGCAGTCTCAGTTGTCTCTGTGATTCAAATCACAGAATGAAGCCAGATAGCAAAACAAGTGAAGATCAGGCAAGGACTGCCTGCTCAGCTTCTGTTTTCTCTGCAAGAGTCAGTTTCAAATGTTAGGTGGATTTTTTTTCCTGTTGCAATTAACTAAGAAAAATGTTTCAAAGCTGTATAATTAAAGGCCAGCATTTTATTCGATTTTAAAATAGCCTTTATGAAATCTACTCCTGCCACTGGTAATTACAATGTACATCTTAATACACCTCTGCTAGGCCTGAGCTGGAGATAACAGTCCTGTGTGTATTGCATTTGGCTTGTGCATAGAAGGTAAAATCCTTTATCTTATCTCAATCTCCAAACAACCAGCCTCTCTTCCAATTCAGCCCTAATCTTCTTAGTAAATAATACTGATATTTTTCACCATAACAAAAATGGAGCTGCCAGATTCAGACTGATAACACCTCTCATTTACACACCATTCTCTGTCAAAATCTGCCTGATTTTTCTTAATCTCTTTAACTCATCAAAAAATACTTTTTTACATTCAGCCACGGTAAGTTCCTTGCTACCAAATAATTTTATTATAAATAAATCTGTTGAATACAGCTGCCTCTTTGGATAAATACTGGAACTCCCCTCTTTCCTGGCTTGTTTCCTTGAAAGATAACAAAATATTTTTGTCAACTTTAATTTTTCTGTGAAATTTGGTATTCTAACAAAATTACCTAAAAGGATTGTTTAACTGAGATCATGCCTTAAAGTCTTTTTTTTTTTTCCACAGGATGTCATCTCAGTTAATTTCTCTTGAGAATGCTGTCTTTGCACTGCCATCCTTTCCTTTGCAATGGCTTATCTTTAAAACAAGGGAAATTATAACCTAAATATTTGGATTTTTATAGCCTATTAATTACTTCTATATGATTTTTTGAATTGTAAAAAAAACACTACTGAGAGAATGGCAGGGAAGAAAGGTGGATATCTGGACTTCTGCTGACAGGGCTTAAATGGAAAGAATATACTTAAGTGTGACCAGCTTGTTTCAGCAGCAACCTAAACTCCACAGACATTAGGGACCTGTCCTAATGTGGCAAAAGATCCATGTAAGTAAACAGTAACTCAGTCTTTTACACCAAACCTCCTTCCACCCATTGCTGTGCAACAGATTACAGGAAATACCACACCAGCAATTTTGGATATCCCATATCAGAGAAAACAGTCTGAAAATCTATAGCAGAATGTGGCTCAGAATGTCAGGATGTTACAGCTGGCAGGAATAGGTATTTGTCTTCTGTAGAGCCTGTGGACCTGAAATGCTAGGTCCTTCCTCCACTAGAATTTGGTGGGATATATTTAAAAGCATGGCAAAAGGGGTTTTGTTCCACTAACTTTAAGGAGGGGTTTCCAGGATCATTTTTACACCACTCTTTCCTACTCATTAAAGGTTACAGAAGTGTTTTTCAGAAGCAAGTCTGCACATGTTCATTATGAAGTAATAAGATCCTATTTCAAGACTAGAAACATTGCCGACATGCTTCCCAAGTGCTAATTGGGCTGTTTTAATAGGAAAACACCTAGGACATCACTATCCAGGCTGAGATTATGGAAAAGATGAATCAGATTCTTTAGATAATCTGTCATCTTTGTATCATTCTGAGAGAGGTAAGAGCTTGTAATACTGGTGAGTACCTGATACCTTGTAAAGCTGGTGTGGAATGAGGTGTATAGTCAGCAAGGGATGGGGACACTGGTCTTGGCCAATGGATGACCACTGGCAGAGCTCCAGAACAGGTGCCGACTGCTGTGGACCACTGCTGCTGCTTCTGTCACTCTTCCTGTCACAAAGGTGTGCTGGAGTGCCCGAATTCCTTAGAAGGAAGCACTGCATGAAGCTGAGACAAGCAAAAGATTCCTGCCTGATAGGCTGACATTTAGGTCTAAATGTTATATATATGTTCCCTGAAAGATCTAAGTAACTCCCTCAGTCTGACCAGTTGTTAGCACTGACTCCTGATAATATCCAGCACACAGGAGACGCAAAGGGTCAGAGTCTTACTACAGACTTGAAGAAGAAAGCTTGCATCCTGAATGTGAGTTAAGGTACATGTGGCTTTTGTCTAATGACAGCCTCAGTATTTATAGGTATTCCTGACTGAGCTCTTGTTGGTTTAGTCTTTATTTTCTCTCTCATTTTGGTTAGCCCTCTTTGTACCTGGTCCTGTTTTGATTTATCTTGCCTGAGACTGTTAAGCAGGACTGTATTAAAACTTACAGTGAGATCTCATAAGAGATTTTCATAATGGAGCTAGCCATCCTCTATACACCTAAAATGCACTTCCTGACGCTTTCCTTGTGTGCCCTATTTTACTGCAGTATCTCACTGCTTGCTTTCAGCTGTAGTGTGACAGACAGCTAACCTGAGGTCCCCCTCTAGCTCAGTCTTTTCTAACTGATTCCTAATTTTTGTTATTAGTTTCCAAAGGCATTATCTTCATTTGGGGATAAGTGACTAGCTTCATTATCTTCAAAATACTGCTTCTCATCCCTTTCCTATTACACCTGTCCTTACTGTCATCCAGCCTTTTTCTGCATGATATCCTTCTCTCCTGTGTATTGATAGTGCCAACCTATGCAGTATTGCCACATTCCAAATATTTGTGTCATGATCTTAATTGAAATAAGAAGGAGATCAGACCGAAGTCTGATCCATAAAGAATTCCACTGCTAACTGGTAACCCTGACGTTACTTTTCCTTTCAACACTATCTTTTGCTGTCGTTCCTTGAGACAGTCTTTACCTATCTTTCAATTCCTCTACTAATCCCTATCTTCTCCAGCTTAACAAATAATTTCCCATGTGGCACCATACCATATGTATTACTGAAGTCTAGATAGATGACATTGACTCCTTTTCCTTTGTCTAGAAAAATCAGGTATCTTATCAAAGGAAGCTATTAAGCTGGTCTGCCTAGATCTCTCTTCTTTCATTATATATCCTATTGCACTATATCCAATAGTGCATGATATCCAATAGTTCCTTTACCTCCAAGCCTTTATTTATCTGTCCTTCAAAACCTGTTCCAAAATGTGACAAACTTTAAAGGTTAGGTTAATAAACCAATACAGGCTAAAACATTATTTTTTTCCCTTACATTTACTATACTTTCTTTTCTCTGATCATATGGCACTGTCTTTTTATGCATCTAGGGTTTGTTCCTACTTTTGGCTTGAAAGACAAACTTCTCAAGTTTTCAACTTCAAGAAATTCAAGGTCTAATTCTAATTCAAGTCTCTCAGTTGTTCATCATTCCACATGATCTAAAAACTCAATTGCATTAGTTCCCTCATTACTAGAGAACGTTTGTTCTGTAGTAATGAGTAAAATATTAATTGCAACATTTTCCAAAGGCCTGTCATGTCATTCAACCTGCTTAGCTCATTACCTGTTTCTGTCTTTCATAACCAGCTTTTCATTTGGCCCATAACAGTTTTGATGACGGGTGTTAGTGTTTTGCATTGAGGTGAAGAGGTGGTTTTTTGCTTCATCCTTCATAAGTGATGTCAAATGCATCCAGATAACTTCGGAAGAGATATGTAGGAGTAGTGGGGGAAAGGGAGCCTAGAATTCATATGGGATGTTTTTGTAAGGAAACTGAATAAAAATTGAAGCTGGGGAGAATATTTTCAAGTTGGTGCTTCATGCAATTGCTTAAGACTATCCAAAGCAGGGCAGGTATATAATTTGCTGAACATTCGTTCACGTGTACATTCATTTTTACAGCAGGCAAAAAGAAGGACACAATGAAATAGATGACAAAAAATCAGGACTAACCCTGAGGTTTCAAATCACCTTGCTTCCTACTCTGACTTGAAAAACCCACATAAACTATCCTGATTCAAATATAAGTTTGACTACGTGTTCTTATCTCACTCAGCATTAACAGAGTTTCCATATGAATGGCTGCAGAAGGCTGGCCAAGGAGCAGAACAGACAGCACTCCTTGGATAAACTTACACTTGCCAATGTTTCTTCTTATTTAACCTTTTTTTAAGGTACTCCATTTGCCTAGTTGTATTGTTCTCCTGTTCCACAGTAAGCTGTTAGTTAAAAACTATGAATCCGGTTTCCCCTCAACTATGAGTACAGCTTCCCTGTATCCAGTCAGGGAGATATACTCCAAAAGCAAAATGATTGCAGCACTCTGTGCTTTTTTGAGCTTCTCAGGACTTCCAGAATTAACTGATCTGTATTTCATCTATATCTGATATATGCCTCTTTAAGTTGCATGTGTGGAACTATTCTACCATGCATGGCTAATGAGCTGATTTATAGAATACTTTTAGCAATTTTTGTTTAGCCCTTAATGTGAAAAAAACTAAAGCACATTCTCAGTACTGATGGAAATGTGGGTGATCAAAAGTTCATTTCCTGACCAGTATTTAAGGACCAAATGCTGTTCCTAATTACACTGGCCCCATAGAGACTCTTCCAGATGCCAAAGAAGACAAGTGAGTATGCAGCTTTTGCATACACTTTCCAGACTCTGAAGTTTCTGCTGTGTTGTCACTGAGCAGAAAACGCCTGAGTTCAAGTGGGGTATGGGATTGTTATTTAAAACTTACAGTCAAATTAGACCCTACAGACATGATTGCATAGCTTTATTCTCTCAGTCCCCATGAAGTTGTGTTCTCATATCAGATATGGTGTGTTTCAGCTTACCAGTTACTGTACAAGTATTCATCTCATTGTTAGAAGATACCAGGCAAAGTGGTGCTTTCTTTATTTTTACACGTGTCAGTTATTTTTAGTGGTAGTGTGAGTGTGACACTACTGCCTTTTCCCACGAATCACGGGAACATGAAGTTCTACATAATGCTCTGAAACACCTTAACGATGAAAGAGCCTCCAGGCTTCTTGTTAAGATCAGGATGGCATTTTTTGTTGTGTCTTGCTTTTGAAGAAGGCCTATTTTTGCTGTGAAGTGCTGCTCTCTTCTCTTTCACTGTGAAGTGCTGCTCTCTTCTTTTAGAAGTGGGTGTTCTGAGAGCGAGTTTTGGTGCTGGCCCAAAGGTGCAAATGCTGATGAGAAAGCAGAGCCACATTCTTGTGAGCTTGGCAGGCAGGGAGCACCAGTCCTCACCTGAAAAGTTGCTTCCATCCAAAATGGTCTGGGACAGAGAGACGTCAATGAGCCAAGAGAGATACCAAAAATTGGTGAGAAGGATTTTTAAGGAACTACCTCCTTAAGAAGTCATGGTTCTGCTGAAATCAAATTACATGGCAAACATTCAACTTGATTTCACCTGAATTTTTTTTGAAAGAAAGAAAGGAAAAAAAATGTCAAAATAATCCATTTTGACATTGTTGGGGGTTCACTTTTCACTTGAAATTGTTTTTTGCTTTTGTATATTTTCTCTAATAAAATTGATTATTTATTACAGCACAGATGCAAACATTAACTTCAAAATGGTGTATTTATGAATGATTTTGCATCATAACAAATTTCTTTGCAAGAAATTTTGAAAAGTCTGTGTTTCAGTCCTGGCACAGAATTAAACTCTTGTCACCAAAGCTCCATCTGCATAGTCTCAGGGTAAGTTTGCAGCTGATTTGGGAAGTAAGGATTGAATTTGGACTTGTCTCTCTGGCTAGCTCAGAAGCACTCATGTTTCTGAGCATGGTTTCTTACATATTCTGTGATTTCTAAGAAGTCTTGATCTACAGTCCTTAAAAGTCACCAGAAACCTTTTCCCTGGCTGGAGCTTGGACCATAGACACAAAAACTTTGAACACTTCAGTAGCATCACTGGCAGGATTTCAGTCCACTTCTTTACTAGGGTGACAGGCAATACTCAAGGGACTCAGGAAGACATTTGTAAGTAAGCATTACTGAAAGATGAGTTGAGATGATGACCCTTCTAGTTTTAATATTAGTAACAAATTAGACTTCCTAGTCTCCCTGAGCCATTAAAACAGTATGCACTTGTGGGTGAAGTACTCCTGCTCCTTTATTTTTTTTCCTTTGCAGTGATTTAGCGAAGATGCATTTTGCATTAGGACTTCCTTTCACACCTGTATAATTTATGCTGTTGGGTAGCCAATGTTTTTAAAACAGCATAGCCGTCAATTACTTGTGTAATGGCACATTTTGTAATACTATCAGATGACATATAACTTGTTAAATTACATTGAAAAAATATTGGAGAGAATTGCACTATAATTAAATGACAATAATAATGAGACCAATATTAGCTGTTGCCATCAATTATGTAAGAATTATGTATTTTTCAAAAAAAACCTTACCTAGTGTTTGAAAACACATTTCATTCAAAATGCTGCTGATGCTTGAAATATTTATTAAGATGTTAACCTTTGAATTCACATTCAGTTGTTGATACCATGCCCAGAGAACATCTACATGTAAGAAGTTTGCTAAAGCTGAGGTTCTTTTAAAGACATTTTATTAATTACTTACATATTGTGCATTTTTGATCACTCTTTTTGTTTGTTTCTTATCTAGGTGATTAATAAGTTGTTAAAAAAAATCAGGCCTGATAATCTAATAAAATTGCATTTCCATGCAAAAAATGGAAAATTTTTGTTGACTATTGAATACTGTCAAGTGTTATTGTCTCTTGGTGGGAGTACATCACTTCAACATGGTCCAATTAATGCCATTTTCAAACAGCAACACTAGCACTAACATGTATTTTCACTTCTGAAATATCAGCACCAACTTACTTTAACACTGCAGAAAATATCTTCTGTTGCATTTCCAATAGTCTGGTTCTGCTTTTGCCTGCACAAGATCAGCATCCCCTGGCACAGGGTCTGAATTGGATCTGGTCAGGAAGCCATCCTTTGCAAATTTGTTGGAGTCCTTTGGAGAAGCCATGGAGAATGTGCACAGAGGAGGAGGTCAGCTGATAAATTTTTGGTTTCCATTTTCAATAGCACCATTCCACAGATGCTCTTAAGGGATTAAACTAACATGACAGAAATGGTAGGAAAAGAGTTTTACCTTCTTATGATTAATGGTTAGGAAACATAGTCTGTGAATGACTTGTAGATTTTTTAAACAGAATAATATTTCAAATGAAGTCTCACGGAAACTTGTTTGTAAGGTATTGCATGTTTGTAAATTATTTAGAAAAGCAGGGGATGCCAAAGTATCAAAGCATGTTGTTGGTCTGAGTTTCTCAGGAATGTAAAAAAACTGCATGTGAGGAGCTTCAGGAGGAGTTCACGACACCATGTGCCTGAGCAATAAAATGCCAAAGAAAAGTTGGTATTAAAAATATATAAAGTGATTGGCATGAACTTCAAATCCTGTAACTTCACATATAATGTGATGATCATTCAACTGCTCAGCAACCCTGTGTGTATGAGCATCTTGAAAACTGTGCACAGCATTGATTCCTGCTCTCTCATCCCCAGTCCCAGGGAAAACCAGAGGGAAGGGAAGGGAAGGGANNNGGGAAGGGAAGGGAAGGGAAGGGAAGGGAAGTTTAACACTAGTGTTGGAGGAACCAGAAATTTCTCAGTCTAGGAGGAGATAACTAAGTGGGATGTGATGGAAATGTTTAGAATCACAAATGTTGTGGAGCATTTTCAAGGGTTTTAACAGTGCAACAGCTAAGGGGAACACATGAAATAAACAAATGGGAGTACAAGAAGGCGAAAGGACACTCTTTCTCCTATCAGTTCATAAACTACTTTTACTCATTTGTACAGCATATTGTGGATGCTCACATTGATTCAAAGCAGTCCATGGAAGCTGTTAAAATACAGAGGTGTCACCTCTGACTCAGAAGTCACTGCATTGCCAGCTGTTCTAAGGTGAGAAAGCACATCTGGAAAGCAATGTCCTCTGCTTGCATTGTGTACTAATTGCTGTACTAGTCGACTTCTGCAACTGATACAAACAACAACTGGTGCCAAAACAACCTCAAGAAAAGTGCAGGGAACATCAGCTTATTCAAACTCAGTTAAACCTTTAGGTGAGTTTTGTACACATTCTTGATGATGTCTTTTTTCTGTAGCAGGCTTCAGAAAATTATCACAAATAGTGTCTAATCTTAAACGTTCTCTGTTTTGAAGAAGGTGAAATTATAACTACAACCGAGAATGGATGTACAAGATGCAGAGCTTCTCTTTTGTCCTTATTTTACACTGTCCCCATTGCACAACTTACCCAGGCTGGATCCTGTGTCAGAAAAGGCAGCAGGACAGTAGGGCTCAAGTTCTGTGAAATGTAAGCCTTAAATTTCAAAGAGAGGAAAAAAAAGAGGAAAACCTAATTCTAAAACTTAAAAAAAAATTCAAATAAATGAAAAAATAAAGAATGTTCAATAGGCTATTTGGAAAAATGGGACAAAATATTGCAAGCAAACGTCTTCCATGGTGGTGCTATGCTTGAGCTTGTATTATGATGATAGTGTGAGGGGAAAGAGTTAACTGGTAGACTTGCAGAATACATTTTCAGAGGAATAAATGATAAGGTAAAGGTTAGGTGCTCATTTTTTAGAGCTGTGGAAGTGGCAATAAAATGGCAGATGAAACTGAGTGCTGATCAGTGATACACATGAGAAGAAACAGCCCTAACTTTATATATGCAATAAGGTAACTAGCACTGGACAGACAGCTATTAAAAGAGGGAAAATGCTCTTTCGAATGGTAACGCTTTTCTCAGATAAGAAATGTCCTTAGGTAACAATGTAAATGAAAATAAATTAAACCTGGCTACTCAAACGTTTTGCACTGGTAAGGAGAGAAAAAACAAATAATTGTGTGTCAGGATGTTCACTCACCAGGTTACACAAGGAGCATGAGCCTATTTTGGAACCAGCCTGCTCTCTGCTTATTATCTCTCTCAGACATTACAAATATGCAAAATACTCCAGTCAGTGTTGTTTTTGAAGGATGGTTAAAGCAGATGGGGGAATTGGTTTAGGTGAAAATAGAAACTGGTTTCTAATCTGGTCCTTTATTTTTTAAAGTGCTCTCTCTCTGAACCTATTTTTCTGAAGTTTAGAAAAATCTGAGATTCACATGCTTCTGCATTTCCTGTTTTTGACCAATAGAGGAAACAGAAACACTGAAATACTGTAAGATGTTATTTTTAAAATATTTACACTCAGCCAACCAGGAAGTTCTGGAAATCTTGCAAGAAGTCTAATCCTGTAGGCTATGTAATCCAAAAATGGTCGCACAAGTTTGTCCAGTATTTCAGGTATTTATAGTCCTATCTGATGAGGATCAAATATATAGAGAGAGCTCTCTGTTAGCGCGAAAAAAAATTGGCATGTGTTGCCTCTGAAGAGCTTAATTCCCTGATGGGAAATATGCAGTAACCCGAGCTGCAGCCGAGCGCCAAAAGCCGGGGGGCTGTGGGGGAGGTGGGGGTTGGGTGGAGGAAACTGCAACTGCAGCTAGGGACACGCATTGCTTTCTGCAGGGTGGCAGGGAGAGCAGGATATTGGCATGGGAGGGATGGATGGATGGATGGATGGATGGATGGATGGATGGATGGATGGTTGGATGGATGGATGGATGGATGGGTGGATCATGGGTGATACGTGGAGCCCCAGTAAGAGGACTGAGAAACAGGCAGGAATTGTAGAAACCAACAGCAGCAGTCCAAAGGCTGGGATAGTGTGGGGAGCAGAGTGCAATGCAGGATGTGTGTGGGGCAGCAAGTCCATGCATGCTGTGTAGGAGAAGGCAGAAGACATGGGGGGCTGAGAAAAGTAAGGTATGAGGAAAAGGGGATTAGACCAAGAGTTTTGAACACCTGTGACAGTGTTGCAATATATCCGAGGAGTGTCGCTCTACAAAGGTGTGCCATGAGGTGGGCGGCAGTCAGGCAATGAGCCTACAGTGAGTGAATGTCAAAAGTAAATGTGATTTACTTTGAAGTATGATAGAGAATAACAATTCAGGATAGAGATACACATCTTACAGAAAGAAAGCAATGGACAAAAATAATCCCCGAGACCTACGTTTATGTTGCAATATTCAACTTTCTTCTGTACTTCTGATTTCTCAAACATCTTCAGCTCCTTATCCTGCTGGAGCTTGCTATTAAGAGTTGTCCAAGCAGGAGCAAACAGTGCATCAGTGTGTGGTAGAGTATCAGAATAGCTGGCATGTGAAAGCTGATATTAATTTAGAGACGGTTCTTAATTACCTGTGTATTTTGTGACTTACTCTTTAGTCTAAACTTTTTTACACCCTGGTTACTGACGGTATGAATGTTAGGCTAAAGCAAGCCAAGGAACTGTTCAGATATGTGTAACATATTGGAGGTGGATTTGGTTCATGTGACTGATGAAGCAAGTGTTTTCCATATTGTGAAATAGCATATATTTTAAACAACTTTTTATGGGACTGTATATGGAAGTCTCTTCTGGAATATCATGAAAGCTGCTCTTTTCTATGACATTAGTAAAACGTGAGAAACTGAAAGCACAATAAACCCCAGAACATTTTGTGTCATTCACCAGAAGAAATTTTTAAGCTGTTTAATCATGTTCTGAACCAAAAAAATGTACGTTACATCAGCTCAAATTTTTGTGTATTTTACAAAATATCTCTTGTGAGATGGATGTGTATGAGCACATTGTACTGTCCTTCAGCCAGATATATAGTGAATGGGAAGGGGAAAAAGAAGAAATTGTTTATGTTTGTTTTGTCTAAATAACAGTAAGAGAACTTGGAAGTCCTATGGGCTCCCTAAAACTTGGGTAGTAAGAGAGGTAGCAGCAGGAAGCCACCAAATCCTTTAGAAAAAGCCCCCTGCCCCCACCATTGCTCTGGGAAGCAGATTCAGGACTTCCTACACAGCCATGCCTGTGAGGCAGAGACCTTCCCCTCTTGAATCAGAGGCTATCTGAGATCTCCTTAGAGCCACTGCACCCACACTGCATTTCATTTCCAAGAAGCCATCACAGATATCTTGAGTCTGTCAGATTATCACAGAGCTCATCATTACTAGTGCCTAAACAGATGATATCTTCCCCTATTCATAGATATCAGCCCTTAATCATCTGTGTATGTATTTCACCACCAGCACAGCAATACACTCTTATGGATGGTGCTGTAAAAGCAAGTCATTTCTTAGCTGGGATGTGACAGACTGTTTGAATCCTGAAAAATTATCTAGCAGTGATAAACTGTTAGACCTAGAGATTGTCCTTCCCACTGCATACCTCATTGCTCATACTGACTCTTTCCAAATGGCTTAAATTGGTGGGGCAACCACTAAATGTGTTCCACATCAAAACTGCAGGTTCAACACATCAAGCTAGAGTTGCCTTCAGAGATGCCCCTGTTAAACAGTAAGGCCATGCTCAATCAATATCTCTAAACAGCATTAAATGAGAATTAAACACCATGCAGTTGCTTCGAACAGTAAAGTGAACTAGAGTTTCTCTCCAGTGTTTGTTAAATTTTATGTCAGTGAAAAGATTTTCTAGAAGGTTTTTAATGAACTGTACTCGCTGCATGGAAAAACTTTGACCAAATATATTTGTGCTGTTAATAAATACTACACACAAATCAGAATATTAATTCCTGTAATAATTAGGCTGTAGTATGTAGCTTCAATAAATAGACCCACAAACATTTTCATCTGTTCATAATGTGTTTTTAAAATACATGTTTCAAACGGGGAAGTAATTATTTAAGGCAAAATACTATGGAAGAATTTTGGGCAAGGGTGAAAATGTAGGAAGATAGTAAGTGCACAAAAAATTATGACTCATACTTGTGGTTTTATTACCTGTCATTATGGTATTACAAAGTTGCTTCAAATTTACTGAATGCTCTCTGAAGTCGCAGAGACTCTCTGAGTCCCTGTCACAAATCAGAGATACTTTGATCAGGTGAAATGGAGAAAGAGATGTGAAAACGCAAAACAAAACTATTACCAGTAAGTATGAAACTGATTATCCATCTATCAGTATGTAAATAGACTATTCCTATATATCAAATAACCATGTCACGAATCATTATTTGCTTTTGTGCTCAAAGTAGAAGTCGGTAATGACTCTCAACAGCATTTCAGGCACCCACTGCCTGCTGAAAGACAATATTAAAAAGAGAGGAAACAATGGCAATGGGCAGTCAGTAGGGTATAGTGTGGGCAGTGCAAAAAAATTAGGATGGAGAATTAAGAAGGCATTGGTTGGGCTCTGGAACAACTGGAATTTTATTTGGGAGTAGAAGACTTTGGTGAAGAGATTTAAGACAAAGAGTCCAAAGTGTGAGAATTGGCATTGTGTGCAGAAGCAGGGATTTGAATGTCAGGGGAGCCAAAGAGGAGGAGAGCGGGTGCAGAGGGTGTCAAAGGAGGTGGTTCAGACTTTTTGATCGCAGAATCACCGAATGATTAAGGCTGAAAGGAACCACCAGTGGGGTCATCCAGTCCAGCCTCCCTGCCCAAGCACGGTCATGCCAGAGCATATTTCACAGGATTGCACCCAGACACTTCTTGAATACCTCCAGTGGGACAGACTCCACAGCCTCTCTGGACAATCTGTTCCAGTCTCCAGTAACCCACACAGTGAAGAAATTTCCCCTCATGTTCAGATGGAGCTTCTTGTGCATCTGTTTCCTCTTGTCCTATTGCTTGGCACCACTGAGAAGAGCCTGGCTCCTCTTGACACCCCTGCTTCAGATACTGATAGTCTTTGGTGAGGTCCCATCTGAGCCATCTCTTCTTGAGACTGAACAGGCCTAGCTCCCTCAGATGTGAGATTTTGTCAGAAATAGAGAGATTTTACATATGAAGTGTAATGCAGTCTGTATTGTGATTGGAGAGTAAGTCAAAGACTGTCCTCAGTTATAAGTCTTGGTATCAGAGAAGATAGTGGCACAGATCAGATAGTGTGGAAGAGATCAAAAATATTTAAGGAAATATGAAGTTTTTTGTTTTGTTTTTTTTTTTTTGTTGGAGACAGACAAAGGTGCAGGGTTATGTGGATGAAGGTAAGATAGGATGGTACGTAGCAGAGATGAATTTCTGAGCCATTGCCCCTTAAGTGAGGCTTGTTACACATTTGGCTGAAGGAAAAAGATTGTGCTAAGAAGATAAGGAAGGAACTTTAAAAACAAAGAGAAATATGACTTCGTGTTGGGGAGGATGTCTAAAGCTCTCCAAGGATACATGAAATTCATGATGAGAAAACCTCAGCAAAGAGTTTATTGAGAACAGTTCTGTGAGATTAAGGAAGTCATAAACATCTCAGTATTGGATCAGTAGGGATGAGTTAAAGCAGAAGTTGATGGAGTAGTTTAATACTCAGACAAAATTTTTTCATGTGATACAAACACAGAATTAGAAACTGTCTGTGACAGATGGGTCTATGGATAGAAAGCATGCAATGGAAAGTCAGCAGAAAACTGGAGAAATTGAGGAGACAGTAAATATGGCTGAGAAGTGGTGGGAGACAACATGACCAGAAGACACCCAGAGGTAGAAAGGAAGAAAGAATAAAGCAAATTAAAAAAAACAGAATTGCGCTCTTCATTGCAAATTAACAACACCATCAATTTCACTCTGTAACACAGTAAAAACTTCCATCTCTGGAAGTCCCTAGGATGGGGAAACCCTAACATCCTTTCCAAATCAACAGAACTTTCCTGACTGAGAAGACAGCAAGTGTTTTACATTAGTGGATATATCTCATTGTTGCCTTCACTGCTGTCTTGGGTAAGGATTCCTGACATTTTGTCCAGAAATCTCTTTGCTTCCATAAGAAGTTTCATGAAACAGTTTTTTTCGGGTTTTTTTTCCCTGAAGGAAAGAAAAAAAACAAGGCCAGTGTTAGAAGGAACTTTCTCATTAAAAATGGACACATATATTAAAAACCTAAAGCTGAGATGCTTCTAAACCTCACAACTTCTAAAAATATGTTGAAGACAATGTATACAAGGCACAAAATCAGGAACCTAGAAATTTTTAATCATTGCTTTAGATATTCAGAAATGAAACACTGTTGCACTGGCTGTCAAGTGCAGCTGAGAAGCACCACATTCCTAATACTGTGGCCAGACACCCAAGGCGTTAAAAGAGAAGAATAGCATATCCAGCTGAAATTACAGGAAGGACTACAGGCAAAATGTAATGAGATGATCAGTGAATGCAAATGAACCCTCTCACTTAAGACTGTGATAGAATAACTTCTCTGAATAGCACAAAAATTTTACATAGGTTTTTAGGCCAATAGATAAGAGCATATTGCTAATTTTAAAAGACAAATTACTTGAATAATTATCCTTCTCTTTAAATATTTTCTTAATTACTCTCAGCCATATCTTCAGTTTTAAAGCAGAAAGTTAAGGGTAAGACTGACAAGCTAGAACATGTTAAAACTTTGCAGGTATCCAAATCAGAGCTGCTGATAACTGGGCTTAATCTGAAGGACTGGTATGTAGGAAAACTCCCATTTACCTCCTAGATAGAAAAAAGCATCAGGCCTTACATATTAATTATTCAAAGCTTACATTTTTGTACTGAAGAACCAACTAGCTGTATGTGTACATGTATGTGTAAACACACAGATAGCCAGGTGAACAGAAAGAATTAATATGCCTTTTTTTTTTTTTTTACTGGCTTAAGTGGAGACTTTTCTGTCACTGAGCACCAGTAGGTTTGATTTTGCTCGTGCAGCACCAATCCCAGTTGTTAGCTGTCTCTGACAGTGGGCTGAAATGCACCAGCATGGCAGGGACTGGGGCCGGGTGGCACTGAGCAGAGCAGCTGTGCCACGCAGTGATACACTTGAGCTCTGACAGAAGACTAACCCGGTGTCAATCATCCTGTCTTTGCCAATCAAATGCACATCCTTCCAGAGGCGTCTGCAGTTGACACTGGCACCCCAAACATAGCAAAAGGTTAATGCAATGACATTTCAGAGATGACACATTGTCAAAGGCCCAGCAAAAATAGCAGAACCAGACTGTGTTTAGGAAAAACTAGCGTGTTTTACAGGACACACACGTGACGACATTCCCAGAGGGGATAGGTTGGGTGTAAACACCCTTGAAAGACCTTGTTCAAGGAAATCAAGAGTAGGGAATGGATAACAGCACAATAAGGTCTGGCCAGGACCCTGAGGTTCTTTCTTTTCCCATCTATGGAAAAACAAATGTCCTTTTTGCCAGAGCTCGGCTAACCTTTGCCAGAGAAATGTGCAGGAGCTAGAATGACAAAGCTTTTGGAATCTACAAAGCAAGCCCTCCATTTAATTACAGGGATTTGCAGGGCAGCTTATAACTATAAAATATATAATAACTTATTTTTCTTCTTAGCTAAAGATGCATGGCACTCCCACCCATTTTCAAAAGCGATAATTGACAATTAAAATAATTCTGGTAAGGCAGAATTTAGAAAGTCATATTCCAATACGTATCCCTTCCTGAATAGATGTTATGTACATATTTCAGCATTCAATTTCCGTTGCTCCCTCCCTATCCCCATAAATTTTCCATTTGTTTCTGTTTTTCCTCTGGCTTGCTTGTTTTTTCATCTGTCTCATGTAGAAGGGTCCCTCTCCTGGCATCTTCTTCTAATCTCACCTCAGTGAAATGCAATGTGAACATTCGTATTTGACTCATTACTGCGAAAAGAAAGTGTTTTGGAAAGAAAGTCAAATTATTTTCTTCGTCCCTGTCCATCAGCAAAAGAGCAGTTGAAGCAGGGACAGTTTTCTATCATGATACTTCCCACTGACTACAATTAAGCTCTGTTGACCTAATGCAGTTACAGATAAAGTCATTATGTATTATTAATTTATTTGTTATTTCTCTGGTTTGTTTGTTTGTTTGAACTATGGAAGACATAGTAAAGTGCATAAGCAATCACTGGGCTTAATGGTAGAAGAGGAAGCTATTTCAGAAAAAATTCGGGACTGAAATAAAAAGCAGAATGCCCAGTGATAAAGGCAAATAAATTTTATAAAAAGAGCAAGGTTAGAAGGCAACTGTCTCTTCCCTGGAGACACTGGCAAGGACTTAATGGCTGCTATTATCTGGGCCTGAGCTTCTTTTCCTTGGCATCTGGAGTAAAACTTCCAGTGACCTCAATAAGAGTAAGACTGGAGTCAGTATAAGCTCTTAATGTCTCCTGCAAAGCTGAGTGCCACAGATTGGCCTCACATTATGCACTAATCATCAGCTACTTTATCCCACCAATGTACTTTTAAAAATGCAAAATTAAGAAGTCTCATTTCCATTCTCATGAGTGTTCCTTCTTTAAGAATAAGAGATAAGCCCAAGTCAGATGTTCATATACAAAAATTGCCCTTGAAATATAGGATAATAGCTTGTTCTGACACCTTACAACATGCTCTGTGGTCAAAGGAGACAAATGGTCAATCCCTGTGAGGAAATCCTTTCCTCTGGTCTAAGAAAATTCTCATTGTGGGAGGTGTTTTGCCCTTTGGGGTTGCCTATCACTCTTGCTTGGCTATGGAGGCAGTCTGAGCAATGCACAGTCCGAACATCTAATGTGTAGGCACTAACATTTAGGTGAATTAAATCTTAACCTGAAGTTCCACTACAATGAACTTTCACCTCCCACATTCGTCACCTTCCATGTCTTAACCACTGCCCTGTAATATGATTTTTGCTTGCTTCTATCTACAGGAGAAACTTCTGTCTCTTCCAACAGTCTTTCTTTCTTCCTCTTTGTGACAATTTCAGAAAATGAGAGATCATCAACCAGCCAAGCATCTGTTGATTTAATTGCTTAATTAGACATGAAGTCCAGGGAGTTATGCCCACACAGCACATATGTAGCTGGGTGATGTGTGCTCATACCAGTGGGTTATTTTAGACTGGTGGCTGGTTTTGAGATGTGTGGAACAGTGTACCTTGACAACTCCAGGTGCTGTAAGCATGCTACTGGTAAGAGAAGTGTGGAAACTCTTATTCCTCAGTCTTGCTCCAGGGCTGGGACTGGGAGGCACTCACGGTGTCCTTGCACTTACCCATTTCTCTGCTGAAAATATTCGTGTAGTAGGTGACAAGTAACTGTAGAGGCAGGTTGCAGTTGAGTATCACTTTTTAGTGTGGTATTAACACAAAAATATCCACCATCTAAAAGAGTTGGTGTCTAAAAAACATCTGAATGTTTCAATTAAAATCAGCCCAGCTGTCAGATCCAAGCAGGAGAGATCCAGTAGTATTCTTGGACATATTTGGATTGAAGAATTTGGAAATCATGTTCTATTCTAAAGAATACATTGATTGCTCTCTTCTCATGCTTGCTTATGGACTGAGAGATCTACGCAATTAAATTATTGTTCCACAGGAGAAGACTTTCAGAAGATGATTCACAATCTCTACAGTCAATAAAGTTTTACATAGCTTCAGGTTGAAGGCTGCACACTAGCAGTTTTCTCTCAGAATTACCAAATATTTCTATAACTCAGTGCAAGATAATTGAGGTGTTAAACCTCTCCTTCTTTTATGTTTGTCTTTGTCTACTCTGAAATAGTCATGAGAGTTTGGTAAAGGGCAGATTGCCTATCCTTGCACACAAAAAGATTTATGACTTACCAGTTGTTTCTTGAAGAGAAACAGTTCTGGCTGCTGGACAGTTGTTCAAGGCAAGCAGAGGACATTTCTGAGCTTCATGGGCTTAGCTTGCTGAACATACAGGTCACAGATGCTCTTGTTTCAGCATTTTGTTGTCATGAGAAAAGTGACAGAATTAAAGGTCTAAGTAATTTGCTCTATTCAAAGTCTTTCCACTGGTTCTTCCTGTTTGCGTTTTATTAAGCAGTGCATTTAAATTTGGAAGCAAGATTTCAGGGTACACATTCTCAAATGTTGCAAACTGATTTTGGAAAAGCAAAAAAGACCTTGTAGCATTATTCAGCCAAATAGTGATTTTTTTTTTTTTTTTGGGGGGTGAAAGGTGAACTCAACCATATAAATAATGGAAGGTGCAGAAGGAGTTTATTTACAAAATAAATAATGCTCATTAACAGGAAAAAAAAAACCTAACCAACCCAAAACAAAAGTTAAAATGTAATTACAGCTTTATGTCCCTTTTTACAGGGTTCTTGCAGCCAGTTACGGTCTTCTGTATCTGTTCTCAGATGTGCTCTCACAGTCTACCTGTGCTCTGGGCCTGCAGTGCAAGCACCAGGATCATCTCTAAATCAAGGCGATATGATTCTTTGTGCCATGTAGAGTCAGTTCCCCTGGGTTGCCCACTCACTACGCATAGATTTACAATGGTTAACCAGAAAAGCTGTTACTGAATAAATGTGTGACTTATGTGTCAGGATTTGGGACTGTAAGCTTCTCTTCAAGGGTCGTGAAGCAGTTGTATGCTGCCTGAGAAGATTCTTTGGCCCTTACTTGGGCCTGAAATTCTTGGAAGAATTCCTCGGCAATGGCTGAAAAACTGGGTACTTGTGCATATTCAGTCTTCCAGATGGTGGTCTATAGACAGACCCTTTACTGTGCCTTGTTTATGCATTTTTTTGGTCTAAAGAATATCAGGAATCTTTTTGACTTAACAATGAGTTTTAACTTTGAGGCCCACTGCAAGGAAGTGAATGCAACTGCCTTTATTAATGCAAACTGTGCAGTTAGACAAATGTAATGACATGAAAAGAGCGTGCTGCTAACTTACTTCTGAAAAGAAACTTGAAGGAGTCCATATACAGTGTGACTATTACATTGTATGAAATTTTTCATTTGAAAAGATGAAAAAAATATTGTTATGCTTAGTATTTTCATCTGTCTGTTAACCATTCCAAATACAGTCCTTGTTACATATATGAGATGGCAAGTTTTTACAGAAGCTTTTAAAATTGCTCAGGCACATAAAAAGTTGCCTTATCCTACAGGCTAGAAGTCAGCTAACTCTGAACATGCTTTTGCATTAGTATTAATTAATATTATTTTCCCACAGCCTGTATAGCAACTATTTTTTGTGTATAAAAAGAAAATATATGCATGATAAAGACACTAACTTAGATGCATGTAGCATCCAAAGTGCACTACAAGGTCAAATCCAGCCCAAACTTCCTTTTTTCTTTTCATTAATATTTTTAGAAGGAGTCTTCAAACTTGTAGGTGGTGACTCAATGGGATTTGATATGAAGATGTGACACCTCATCTTAAATTCCTTAACCACATTTCTTAAGTTGACAGGAATGTCAGGAAGTGTGCCTGATAAGGCTTGCTGTCCTCTCCGAGCTGACTAATCATACATGAAGTCTTGGCAAGAGATAACCAGGTTACAGTAGAGCCAAAATGACATCACATCAACTCAATTTCATATCCTGTAGACACCAGTGCCTATCACCACTCCAGGTTGCTAACATCCTTGACACACAAATGGTATTTTCAGTCTCTGATGTCCCCCTTTTACCCTGTGTCTGTCACTCTGGGGTAAATCAGGAACAAATTTGTCACTAAATGTAAAGAACCATTAACTCACGGGCACTTTGTCATCTGAAGCATAATTTTCTGTGCATGCCTTGCCAATCCCTGAACTCTAGCTATTTGCATAACAGTTTGCTGTATGAATTCATGACGGAGGATAGTGCTGAACTTGTTAAAATTCCATGTGAATCTCAGCACAGAAAGTGGACTGGTGCTTTAAATCTTGGAGAGTTGTTCACATCAATAATGAATTTCAAATAATTTATTCACTTCAAGTGTAAGTGGTTGGCATACAGTCCTTACAGCTGGTTTGTTGAGATAATTGATTTCCATATAGTTTAAAGATGGGGAAAAGAAACATATGACAACTACAGCAGGTTTCGAGGCAATTGTGAATGCCATATCAGTTTAATTATAGCTCCATTTTTAGCTAACATGGGTTCTGTCCTATTGGAATGAAAATATCCCAGTAACTTGAAATGTAACAGTGATGAATTTTTTATGTTCTTCTACCTACCTTGTATGCTCGCTTAGGGCACTGTTACAAGTACACTTCTAGCTTTTTTCAGTGGATAGTTAACATGACATGCAAGACTGGTCTGCATGACACAGATAACTCAAGGGAATAGCAACAAAGTAAATGAGATGCATTAGTATCTGGATGTGAACTGGGGGATATAAGTTCTCAGAACTTCTTGTTTAATTTATAGAATTGGTTTTTTTCCCCTGTGCATAAGATTTCAGAATGGTAATCATATTCAGGAAATGAGCTGTTCCCACTTCAGGTACTAATATCAATATGTAAAAGATAATCATTAACCGGATGTACTACTCAGCGGTGCATATTATATGTAAACAAGCTAGCTGAGGTGATAAAAGAAGCTTTTACTTAAAACGCAGTTATAATGACCATGAAGACACTGGGGAAACTGTGAGGTGTTTTTTTTGGTGGGATTTTTTTCGTGACCGCTCTATGGATGAAACAAGGGCTTAGAGAAACAAACAGTGTAATAAAAATTTGTTTTGCAGCTAACAGCTCATGTAGGAAACATGCCCTTTGCTGAGGTCCAATCTGGCTGCCCCTGCGTGGGGCCATTTTAAAGGAGGCCACATATTCCCACAGGCAGGACATGCAGAGGAGCAGAGAACCAGGACTGCTAGAAACCCCAAACTTCACTCCATTTTTGTCTGCCCACTAAAAATTGATTCACATAAATTGTAAATAGATGACCTTTGTTTTGTTCTTACTCCATTAATTCCTAAGTTTCAGAGTGTATTAAAAAAACTGACAGACAGGGTGTCCAGTAAACTTTCCAGCACTTGGGAATTCTTTATTGTGTTGTTTCTACTTCATCTGATGTAATTTTCCTGATTACAATTAGGGTCAATATTTAAGTTCCAGTGTTAAGTTGAAGAGTTTCCTGTGGGCTGAGGCCGTAGTTTTCTTTCAGTTCAATAGAAAAATTATGATTATGTCTCAAATATTTTTCTGGCATCTGAGTATGCTAGAATAAAAGGAGAAAGGACTGTCCTCTGAAATAAGTTACAAACTGTAGTGGTGAAATAAGTGGTCTAGCTTGACATAGGTGGCATAACACTCCCTCTCATTAACTTCTTTTTTTACAGATATAAACAAACTTTTCTTTTGACACTGCTAAAGAGCAGAAAGTTCCTCTCCATCTTCCAAGATTTCTTTAGGAGTAACTGCTGAGGATCTGCAATTTAAGGCAAAAAAACCAACAAACAAACAAACAAACAAAACCCTAAGTCTTCTGGTACTTCCATCTTTAATTCCAGAATAACTAGATTTCTTTTAAAATGAAGCACAATGAAAAGATCCTGCAGGTCCCTGACAGTCACCAAATAAATGCTTGGGATGCACTATCACCTTCCAACTTTGCTCTCTATTTGAGGCTCAAAATACGTAGCTTTGATTCTGTAAGTGTGCACTAGGAACACATATTAATAATTTGGGTTTGGAGCTTGGACTGAGTCTTCTATCAAGAAGTTCCTGTGGGTAAATCCACACTAAAATAATCTTAGCTGTCTTAATTTAAAGACAGTAAAGACAGTCCTGGTATGATGACCAAAAACTCTGCAGACTTAAAAAGCGTTATTGCACACAGTTGCACTAACACTAGAAAGAGTTGAGATAAGTAAAGAAACTAAAATGGGGGCTCTCTGCAGAAGCAATTCTCTCTAGCATATGCTTTTACAATACAACAGAAAATTTTGATTGCATAAGAAATGCTGGTGGTGGATTTTGTTTGCAAGAGGTTCCTGAAATGTATCAAGGAAGCGGAAGTGAACTGGAAGTGAACAGAGAAATCACCAGTCAAAGGACCACCAAGACCTCCTACGGGAGAGCAAAGTTGCAAAAATACCCTTTCACTGTTAAATATAGGCTCAGGTCTTGTTGATATGCCTGGAGTGGCTTATTATGGGCAAGCAGGAATTCTGCCAATGGAGATAAGGTAGCCAAGTGTGAAATCTGCTATAAATAAAGGAAGTGTTCTGCAAAAGCACTGTGCCATGGGATTTAACCTTCTGCAACTCTGAATGTGGTCAGGTGAGCAGCACACACTAAGAAATAGATGCCAACCTTTTTTTTTTTTTTTTTTTTTTTTTTCTGTGTTTCACACTTTCATTATATATTTCAGGTTGCATTTTTGCCTCCCAAACTGGTGAGCTAACTTGAATACTAAATAAATAGTGGAGACTGACACTTTCCTTTTGAGTCATTGACAGTAATTTGTAACACCCCGCTTCCTCCCCTCAGCCTCTACAGGGAGAGAAGGGAAGAGCTGGAGAGTAGAATCCCTCAATCTCCAGAGATTGATGCTTGCATAACTCATTGGCTTCAGAGGGAAAATGGCCTGTCCAAGCATCTAGTAACTTTACTAGTTTTTAGGACAAATGTTTGTTAGGTCTCAGAGTACCTGATTTACTCGTCATCCTCAGCCACCGAACAGCCACATTCAGTTTCAAAGGAAAAGGCTTAAAATCCCAGAGCTGTATAATGTTTTCAAATATCATAAAACAACATTTCTTGTGTTCCATTTTTGTGTAAAAGTTGTTCCTATATCTAAGAAAAAAAAGACTATTAATTCTGTATTTTAAAGCCTGCATATAATACAAGGAATTGCACATAAATTTTCTGCAACTTCTAACATATGACATGAAGTGGGTCATCAACAGGATTTTATCCCTTTTGGAGCAGGTGAAAAAAGCCCTTGAATAGTTTGAATCAGACTCCAGACTTCCAGCTCTTATTTGTGGTGATGAAAAGTATTTCTCGATATCCCAGACCTGCAACTCCATGGTAGAACATGCCTTTTCAGCTCTTAAAATGTGCTGTGTACTGTGGCAAGTTGTTGGCCATGCAACAGGGTCAATCTTTCAGGAAGTCATTGGATAACTATACCCACAATTATGAAAACTGCATTCAGTAAAGAAAACAACTCGGGCACTGTTGTTGCTTTCCTTGCTGAGGGCTACCCTAGTGGTGTATGCCTTGGGAAGTTCTGCAATAGCAGCAGAGCTGCTGGCATCAAGAGTGGCAAAGTTTGTAGGACTGGTTGAAAAGCAAGGATGTTGATGGGAGAATGACCTTTTGGACACTCAAACCACACCCTGCATTGCCCCTAGCTTTGGCTGAGAATTTTTTACTTCCATGTCCAACCTGTACACTTGATTCAGACCCAT
This sequence comes from Bombycilla garrulus, assembly GCA_013400315.1. NCBI lineage: Eukaryota > Metazoa > Chordata > Aves > Passeriformes > Bombycillidae > Bombycilla > Bombycilla garrulus. The sequence continues at coordinate 522,460 of VXBU01014508.1, forward strand.
TGTCCCAGCCAGGTGACGTCTTGCTGCCTGCAGTCTTTCATCTGAGTGTTTCTATACACAAATGGATGTCATCTGCTGGCTCAAAATCTAAATATTTCATTTCATTTTCTGGCCAAGAAGCGATGCTTGATTTTCCTAAGTTGATGAGAGAATAAGCATGTTTGAATCAGCATGTTGCAGAAAGAATGTCAAGACAAATTCATATGAACGAGAATTTATTAGCAGGCTCCACAGTTGATGGCACACATATAAAAAATGACAAAGAAAAAAAAGTAGTAGGGGGAAAGAGGGATGCAGAGAGAAAACTCTCCCCAGTGGCAAGCTGGAAGGAGAAGCTGGGGTTGGTATACTGAGACAAACTTCCTCAGGCATCCTATCCAGGGCAACAGGCCTCGATACAGCGCTTTCCCTATAGCAACTGCATTGTTTTGTTCAGGACTCACTCAAACTCCCTACTGATTGTTCCCATTTCCAGTGCAAACTTTGAGCAGGGGGAGATGCTGTGTGGCTGGTTAGTTGGTGAGCTCTGTATTTTTTTATTTTCTTCATTTAAACCAAATCTACACCCAAGGGAAAGACAGCAGAAAAGGAGTGGGTGATTCTTGCCCTGGTGCAGTCGCTTCCACTGGAACATGCCATGTCAATACTATTGGAGTACACAGGCAATATCCCACCTACCTCCAGGAGGGCCCTGTGGTCTCAGGAAATGCTGGTGCCACTGCACAGTTTCCATGGTGCCAAAAGCATCATTCATCCCTTACAGTGCCATGCAGCAGAAGACAAGGAATGCTGTGTTTGTTGCTTCATTATAAAAACCATCCGACTTTCCAGCCTGACCAGGACACACCAGCCACTGCCCACGGGGAGGACACGCTGTTGTGGGATTTTGTTCACCTAAAAGGCACTTGGAGGTAAACAGAAAACTGTTGCTGGTGACCATTTCCACACCTGTAAGTACTGTTAAAAAATAACAGTGTATTTATCAGCAAATGAATTGGTACTCCAGAAGTGCTTGATTAGCTGGTGTGAAAAATACATTAATAAATCCTATACATTATTCAATTGGCTGTTGCTTAATGTCTTAGATTACAGAAAAAAAAATGGAAAGTCGCATTTAACATTAAATATTTACCTCCCTTTGCCCAGACTGTGTTCACTAAAACTTCTCCACATCAGAGTGTAAAATGCTGTTTGTAGAGTAGGGGACCCAATGCCACTGCTTCTGTGCTAAACTATTTCTGTTTGGACAATTGTGCACACGTATTGATATTTGTAGTGATGTAAAGAGCCTTAAGATGTAAAAGAATAGTATCATATTTAAATAGAAACTAGATAGCCAATTTTAATGGTTCCTATTACATATTCCTGGAAATTAAATAAAGAATTATTAAATAAGTGCATTTCATGTATCCATATACTGAAATAACTATTTCACAATTAGTCTGTTAACATAGAATTGTGCTATACTAGATATTACAACACAAGGAAACAGGCATTTGACATATAATCCCTATATTTCCTCATTTCATATGAAGTTCTGCTTATGTAGACCATCACACCTACAAAAAACACACATTATACTTGTCTTCTCCTTCCTAATGCATCACACCGAGAAATATCAGAAAATGGCTTTTATCCATACATTTCATTTGATAAAAAAATAAACATCCTAATGTCCATGAGCAAAAAAATAAACTAACATAGACCTTTTCACTTTTGTTCTTGGATTTCCTTTACTTTCAACCCTTTATATTAGTAGTCATCTTTGATGACTTTTGATGATTTCTGATCCTTGTCTGGACTCTGCTGCTGCTTTGTGCTAGCTGCAGAGCTGCATTGATGCAATCTGCCTTGCAGTGCACCTATGCAAGGCCTTTCTTCAAATAATTTTTAACTTTAAAAGTTTTGGTTGATTAAATTCATGTCTGCTGATGCCTGTTTAAGTGGAACCAACCAATGAATCAAAAACCACCCAAAAGAACGCAAGCAAAGAAAAACCATGCAGAAGCGCTGGTTTTGTATTTATGCATGAGCAGGAGGCCTTGATTTATTTGACGTATGTTTGCATAACCCTAACTAATGTTATTTATCTAGATTATTTATTATTCATAGACCTCTGTAACACTGGCCACACACCCTATCAATGTTTGCACTTCTACATCTGCAGTGATGGGTTCTGACCAGCTTTCAGAAACATTTCGTAGTCACTTCATTCTAGAAACAGCATCTTGCTGTTTAAGGAAAAAAATTGAGATCTTGACCCCATATTCTGTCATTCCTTTGTATTAACTGGTTTCAGATCAATCATTAAAAATTGTCATCTTCACATAAGTTTACAGCTTGTAACAATGCATATTGTGTAGAATTAACTTTTCGCAATGGCATCTGTAACACTCATATGAGGTATACAAAACCTAAACACATATAAAGTAATAAAATAAATGTTTAGTTGTCTTCTTTTTACTTGTTCTAATGATAAAATATCAATATCTTGCAGTAGTTCTCAATTAGTATGAAAAACATTTCACTTATCAATGAATATTCTGTTTTGCTGTTTTTGTTTATAATGAAATAAAGCAGCAGCTAAATATAGAAAGATTTATTTTCACTTTTATCATTCACTTGCAAGAAGTTATTCTCCAATTACTTATTAGCTGTGGAATAATACTGAAATTAAAATGAGAACCCCAGTCAATATTGCATGCATCAAAAATTATGAAAATTTCCACTTACTGAGAACTGTGAAACGTTTATTCGTTTTTAGACACAGAGTCCTCCAGGGAGTGCTACAAATCCACACAAAGTCACTGCACCTTCAATGTTGCATTTGGAGTGTTGATTTAGATGGAATATGTGTAAAAACTCCTGTCAGCAGACAGCTCTCTAGTGACTATACATCTGCGAAGGCTCAAGAACGTAAACTATTGCAACATGAGTCTGGAATAAATTATGCTCACCTCACAAATTCTAGATCGACTTGGTCCACAGTAACAAAGGAAAACTGCTGTGTTTTAGAATGAGCGAACCAGAGTTTATTTAATCATCCTGTATATGTGTGTGTAATTTTAGACTGATTTTTTTCCCTAAGTAGCAGAATTTTAATGAAATCAGCAAAGGAAAGAGAATTGGTGAAAGTAGGACATGAAGGGATGTGAGACTGGTGCAGCAAGTTCCCTGAGCTACCTCAGAGCCAAAGGTAAAGAAGCTGCCTTCTCTTCAAGAAAACAATGAATCAAGCTTTTTTACCCTGCAGCATCCTACTTAGTTCAGAACCCTTAAAGTTACTCTATATTTCCTGCAAAGATAAAAACACTTCTAGTTTGTATTTCATAGATTATCAAAAAGATCATTCAATTGGAACAAAACAGCAAAAAAACAAAACAACAAAACAACTTTTCTAATATTCAGTCTCCAGAAAACCAAAGTAGCTACATTGTGGTTCATCACTTGCTACTATTATAGAATCAGATTTTGCATTTGACAGGTGTTTCAGGATTTGCCTTCTATGAATTTACTAAGTAAACTTCTATGAGTTTACTTATATTTAAGGATTTGCAACAACTTGTGGACATGAACGAGCCTCACACTTCAGCTACCTAATCTGTGAAAAAAACCTCTCTTTCGTTTGGTTTGTTCCCCAGTAATGTCTTGTGTACCGCTTGCTCCTGCATTGTGATAAATTGTCAATAATATTTCATATTTAAGTTCTCTGTGTCTCCTGAAGAAATTACATTCTATGTTAACCCTCAGTCACTTCTTGTCCACACAGACGCCTTATACTCTTTAAGGCATCCTCGTTCAGAATCTAATCAATGCAGCTGACCATTCTCTCCGTCTTTCAGTGCATTTTTCTAGGTTTACCCATACTGTTTTTGAGATGAGGTGACTCTACACCACAGGCTGTATTTCAGCAGGATAGTTTCCGATCTCTTCTCCAGTATTTTTCTAATGTTTGTAACTGGATTTGCTGACAGGGCTGACATATTTATCAGGCTCTCCAAAATATCTTCCCCAAGATTAAATTGTTAATTTACTACTAACAGCCATGGAGATGTGTTTGCTTTTCCTACATACATTGTCATTATTGAACTAGAATGTATTGACTATTATTTTATTATCCAGACACTCACAGAATAATAGAATCACAGAATCATTTATGTTTGGCAAAGACCTTTAAGATCACCAAGTCCAACTATTGACCCAGCACTGCCAAGTCGACCGTTAAACCATGTCCCCAAATGCCACATCTAAAGTCAACTAAATACCTCCAGGAATACTCAACCACTTCCTTGAGACAGCAGGTTCCACTGCTTGACAACCCTTTCCATGAGGAAATTTTTCCTAATATCCAGTCTAAACCTCCCCTAGTGCAAATTTTCCTCTTGACCTATCACTTATTATTTGGGAAAAGGGACTGACCCCCACCTGGCTAAAGCCTCCTTTCAGGCAGTTGTAGAGAGTGATAAAATCCACTCCTGTGCCTCCTTTTCTCCAGGCTAAACACCCCCAGTTCCCTCAGCCACTTCTCATCGGACTTGTGCTCCAGACCTTCCTCAGCTCCCTTGCCCTTGTCTGGACACACTCCAGCACTTCAATGGCTATCAAAAGGTGTATATCAAGAGGGGTTTTTTTCTTTAACTCTTCACATAAGTTTTAGTTTTTCTGTCATGAGTAATTCTATGTTAGTACAGATCTCAGTCCAGGTTCTTATGGGTTTCCAGCAGTATCCTGTTTTCACTGAGAAAACTGGCCATTTATTCTTTCCTCCTTATTTGGTTGCCTCATGCTTTTTCCCCATGGTGAACATGCTGTGTTTGCCTATGAAACAAGTCTGATTTGTATGGTCATGTTGCAGCTACAAACACTGTTTCAAGCAATGAAATACACATATAGTCTTCCTTGTCATTTGCCTTTTTAGTTTCTGTACACATTATATCTTGATGTAGTTCTTACATCCTTTCTGCTTCAAGTTTTCATCTCTATCACTTTCCCATCCATATAAGTTCCCATAAAACATCTTCTCCTGTTACCTTTTCCTGGATGACCTCAAGCCTTTCCTCACTACTCACATCTCTTTATACAGGCTTACTAGTGATACAGTATCTGCACCATTTCTCTCATTCCACTGTCCAGCTCTCACTAAAAATAGCAACCAAATGTAACCTGTGCATGAGCTAAAGTCACTGATTCTAGAGGAAGTCTCTTCACTGGAGTAAGTAGAGTTTGGAGTCAAGCTTTCTGTGAAATCAGGCTGGCTTATGTATGAGGCTGGTTTGCAGACGCTGCACTGCTATTCCCAGCAGATTTGCGGAATAGGAAATATGCCACTTCCCCTCTTGAGCTGTTTGACCAGTTGACTTGGATGTCGTGATAAGAGGGGGAGATCTGCCCCAATGGGTTGAGCTGCACCAGGCTGAAACACATTCTTCTCAGACTCATCTGCCTCTCCGGTGAATTACATGCAGGGGGTGAGTAGCTCTAGTATTTGGCAACCAAGGAATAATGGAGCTGCCAGCAGACGTAGAGAAGAAATGAATGAAGCCATGCACCAGGCAGGAAGTTGATTAATTCACCTGGGCTTGCTGCAGTCAACTGTAGAGGCAGCGCTAAACACAGGACACCAATCATTGTAGGCACAAGCCTGGAGAGCTGGGCTGAATTTTGTTCTTTAGTCCCATGGCTCCTTCAAAGAGGTATCAACCACAGTACTTAGGTATCTCAGCATGAGTATAGCAGAAACAGAGCAGCCATCCTGTCACCTGTCTGTCACCTCTGACGTGGAGCAACAGAACTGGGACTCCACAGTGGAATTTCTTTACAAGCAGAATGGAACCTTCCTACGTGATGGGACTTCTTTCCTCATCCCTCAGACTTTGGTTCTCTTAACTGTCCTTTTTGACACCAGCATTTCCTTTCCTTCCTCATATATCTAACCTCCTTGTTTTATCCAGTCATCACCAGGGAGCTCTGTGAGATTCAAGATTCTGAGTATACAGAAAATTTTGTGAGATGGAAATATCTGGTGATGAGTAAGAAAGTAGAAAAGACCGTTTCTGTGATTACCTTTACCATTCTCAAAGCCATTTGTGAAGCACTAAGTCAAATAACAGTCCGTCTCTACTAGACTCTGCTCATACACTCACAAATACCTTACTCCTCCAGCGGCACTGAAACTAGCAAAGACATCTTGTAGAGTGAGATATCCTTCCCAACAAATAAATATCCTTCATGAACAAGAGTGATGGACTGAACCTCTTTGGCACAGAGAGGCACTCTGAGTGCAGGTGCCACAATCAACCATTTCAGTGAAATAACTGAGACAGCTCTCATGTGCTAGTGTTGACCTGGAAATAGAGACTAGGCAGAGTAAAAGAACAAAAAGGTATTTATGGACAGGATGTAGCTTGGGCCATGCAAGAACCCCCCAGTCCAAAAAAAAATCCCCAAAAAGTCCCCAAAAAAATGGACGCCCAGTCACGAGGTCTCACCCTTTTATAAGATCTGGTCCATTAGCATGTTGGAGTTAATTGTCTAATTACAGCCTCAGGTTATGAAGCTCCATCCTCTTTGTTCTTTCTCTCTTCCTCACTGTTGTTTACACTTTCAGGCCTAAAATTTGACCTTGGTCCCCAGCTAGAAAGGAATTGTTTTGTCTATCTACCCCGTGAAGAGAGATCACCAACCCTTAATATGAAACCCAGAACTGCACATTAAAACAGCACAGAGTCCAAAAAAATATAAAATCTGAAACTTAAGGCATCACTAGAAGTGCTAATTGGCTGTAATGACTATACCTTGTGGCCACTGCTCTGCTTTGCCAAGGGTTGTTTTCTATTGGGTAACCTCCTCTTCAAGGTAGGCAGAACACTTCTACTGTTGCACTGCTTTTGCACACAGGTTCTTTGTGCCAAATAACATCACATTTTGTGATGGTTCACGGCTACTGTTTCTTCAATGTGTCTCTAACTATTTTGCCAAAGCCACCCATCCTCTGCCATCTGTCAGGTGGCAAGAAGGAAGAATGTGGCTTCCACTATGCTGAGGGATAGGGGAACGTGTGGTGAGACAAATTCACATCATCACCTCACAACAGCTTCTTTTATGTGATAGATTATGAATCATAATGATCGTAATGGACTATTATATCTATAGTGTAGAAACTAGAAAGTTAAAAGCCCATAGACTAAGAAATTGCAGCAATGTTATGAAGCAAAAGATGCTAAAGCCCTTTCTGGTGTAATATACCAGTGCCCACAGTAATACAGCTTTTATAGTGATTCTTTCCAGCCAGTAAGCTAAGTCCTTACAGACAATGCCCACGGTTTATAGTTCTCATAAGAGCAAACGTGTTTTATCTTTTATCTAAGCTGTTTCCACATTTCCGTATGTTTCCAGTTATTTATCTTAATTGTGGAAACAAAAACAAATACACTACATGTAAAGAAATGACTTGACCTTCCTTCCATAGGCCACATCCTATATTCTTTGTGTGCTCCAAAGCTACCTTGCATTCTGATTAACTTGACTAGGAGCTGTGTTTGTGTATATTCTCACACAAAATGTATATATAACCTGCCCTCACACAGCTCCGCAGGGCTCAGCTGAAATCACAGAACTTCAGCTCTGGTATTAATCATGTATTCACTTCAGACTCCAGGTCAGAGCAGAGATTTTGAGTCCATAGAAACTTTTCTTTAAAGTATGCAATCCCTAAATATTTGGGTTCACATTTTAGTCCTTTAGCTAGGATTTATTAGACTATTTCATATTTGCTTTTCTGTTTATTTTGTAAAAGTATACTTGTCTAGCACACATTTTTATGCCAGCCTTGCTTTGCATTTTTACAGTCTGCTAATTAGACCATTTTAACTAATTTGTTTGCATTTTGTATGAGCAAGTTGGGCTTTTGGATTGACTAATGTAATTGCAGCCAGTTTCTGCCAAATACAAATTACTCTTTCTAGTGTGAGCTAGAGAGAAAAGTAAATATTTAATAGCCATCAATACCCTTGCAGCATTCTAGAGTGTGCTTTTTTCCTATGGAAAGTTTAAATAATTTCTTCAGTGCTTGATTGCACTTTAATGTTAAGAAATTATTTTTTAATCTTTTTTGAAATAATAATGAATTAGACATTTTAACATGTCCGCAAGGGTTTTATTTCTGTGCACTTTGCAGTTTTAAATTCCAAGCTTTAAGATCTGGTACTTTCATGTTTGAAGTTTATTTGCTTAGCTTTTTATGTACTGAGTACCACCTCCTGAAAACGTTTTACTGAGATGTACTTGGATTTTAATGTTTCTAAGGGAAGGAAGACAAGTCTTAGAGCAAAGTTTAAGTTTTGCTTGCTTTCTCTCTCTCTCTCTTTTTTTTTTTTTTTTTTTTTTTTTATTTTTTTTTTTTCCCCCCAAAGGAGCATAGCAGAAGACAGGAACTGGTTACCAAATATCAGCATTAATTGTATCTCTGTTTTGAACTGCAGATCTTACATGTTTCTTCTCTTCACAAGTCTACATAAAGGCATAAAAGCCCCAGAGCCTTAAGCAGGTTAAAGCTCCACAATTTCCAGCCTTAATATTCCTGGGGTACTTGCTATGATATAGATAGAGAAGAGCACCTGCTCACCAGGGCAGGGCAGCCTTCTTCCTTTTCCTCTTCTTCATGTCTCACTCCCTCTGTGATCTATGCAGAGAACAGGGGTGTGTCTGCCTCACCCGAGGGGCTGCCTCTGAAATGCTATACATAGAGCACTTTTCTCAGGTCAGGGACATCATAAAAGTCCAAGAGGTGTTGCTTTCTGACAAATTTTGGCGGTGGTGCTCCACATTCTGCTGTGCCCTCCAGTGTGGTAGCTGCGCCTTTTCCCTAGAGTGTGAATGCTTCCGTCTCTGCTTTCTTTTCCCACATGAAGCTTTCAAATGCTGAGTCCCACAGGTCTTAGCCAATAGCCTAAGGAATGGGGCAGCTGTTGTTTTCTGCCGCCCACTGAATGTGGGAATAATCCATGGAAAGCAGGAAGGTTTGAGCAGGAGTAATGGGTTAGTAGGTACCTGGGTTGCCTTAGTGCATTTCTAATCTTGTCTTACCTCTTGTGCAGCTGGTACCAGTCCCAGGATGCTGTGGGAAGCAGAACCTGTCTTTGCCATCTTTCTGTTTCATGTGATGAAGCTAAAATGATTAACAGATCAACAGTGAGATCCAGCACTAATCAGAGAGAAACCAAAACATCTTTTAGCCAAGTCATTGACATGTCAGTACTCATTTTATTTTCAGATAGGGTGTAACACTATGTCATGCAACATCCATAATTATTAATTAAGACAGTGAATATATAATCACATCCAAATGACAACAGAAGTCCTTATCATCATCAGGTTATAGAACCAGCTTCTGGATTTCACAATCCCAACAACCAAATTTCTTCTCTCTGTTTCATTCCTGGTACAGCAAATGTGTCACATAGCATGAAGCAACAGGTTTTTGATTTATGCTCCATCACTGTCTTCACAATCTTCTCATCATGTGCTAAGAACAGGTGCACTGCAAAAAGTAATAATCTTTTTTTTGGTTTTGATATTTGCCTGGCCTAGAAGGATGGCAGATGATTTGATCAGTGAACTAATCATGCTGTTCTGAGAATGCTACTACTAACAGGCCTCCTGGATGAATTTATTGGTGACATTTTGTTAGTAAACCCAAAGCTGCTACTCTTGGATTCCTGCAAGTCCCGCAAATATGAGGGGCAAATTTTAGCATAACTCTATTGTAGGAATTGTCTACTTGGATTAATTTTTTTAATGTAATACCACATGTAATACTGAAATTTGATACTGACAAACTGTAATTAATTTAACTCTATTTAATAAAAGTAGATTTAGTATTAGATTTTTGGTGTAAATTTTCCATTATGGACATGGTTGCTCTTTGGGAACAATGTTCTGTGGTCCTTATGTACTGAATTTCTTGAGTAAGTGTGCTTTCACAAAAGACACAGAGAAAAGTACCTCCCTGTGTATCCTTATATTTTCTACCTTGGTACCAGTATTTTGGAAATGTAGAGGACAGATTATTGAATGGATTTGCTTATGTACTTTTCTAAGTGTTCCCATCTGAACACATATTGAAGAGCTGGTGTGATTTTGGTACCCCTGAGAGGAGATAGATGGAGGCTTTGAAGATGTTGGTACCATCACACAAGAGGTCTGTCTGAAATAACTGCACAGATCATCTTTGGAAAAGAGAAGGAAGCCGGGTTATTTTCTCACTTCTGACCATTTTACAATTTTTCCATGCCTATGTTCCCTTGCTGCTAATAGGATTATTCACACAAGGAACACAATAGCACTTTAGCCTTAAGCAATTGGCCTCCACACTGATACACAAGTGAGCATGTCAGCTGGTGCTTGCTGTGATGCAGAGAACAAACTAACCAAGAACTGGACTGGCTCCGCTAGAACTGAAATTTATTTTAATAATTTCTGTCACAGGAAAGTATTTTCTAAATGTGTTATGTCAAAACATCCCAAGAAGTGACATGTAATCCAAGGCACATGTTTTATTCTTGGTTACATTTGCAAATTGAATCTCAGTACTTTCGAAGCGTTTTGAATTTAAAGTAATATTGTTAAATGCTTGTGTTCTTGATACTTAACTGAAGCAGTGACACAGGAATATTCAATAAAGTACTTCAGTACAATAATTCATTTATTCACTGAATACCTTGTCTTAACAACTGACAACTTTTACAGATCTGATCCCTCTCCAGAGATTTAGTCATTCTCCAACACGCAACAGCAAGAGATGAGGAGATGATAAAAAAATTTATAGTACTTTTCATATTCAAATAAATATCCAACATAAAGTACAGGTGCTTTTCACCAGCTACATCACAAGACCTTTCAGTGTTTGTTCTCTGCTTATCGACTCCTTATTTCTTTAAAAGCTTATGACACTGAATGTCTTTACAATGTCAAGTCCTGGTAAAACTTTACAGGGAAACAAATCTCATACATTTAGCTTTCTAAAACTACAATGGTGTTTCACACACTGACTCAGCTTGAATGCCCCTGTTGTGCTAGGTTGTCTCAGCAATTTTCAACATTTCATATTTCAATGCAAAATAACTTGTTAGTAATTTTGGCAATTTCTAGGGCCAGTATTTCTGCACTTGAAGAGTAGCTTGAATGTAAGGGGCAGTTCATCAGTTCCTCTGTGGTATCCAGCAGGAAAATTCTTGATCCAAATGATGGACACAGAATATGAAATTGCAGTTATTTCTTAAACATATACATTCTCTCATAAATTTATGCTCTGCCCGTGACATTTTTCCCCTAAAGACAGATGTACTTATAAGACAAATTTCCATGTGAATGGCAAGACATTTTGCAATCATTGTGTGAATGAAAAGGGGAAATGACAATCACCAATTTCAGACTATTTTATTTATACCAAGAAGTAGATGTTTCTAGTGTTAATTAAACTCTGTTTAGATTATGAGAACAGGGAGATCTCGTCCAAGATAAATTCATGATTCATTTTATGTCATTTGTACCTGTAGTTTGGATTTAATAGACCAAACTGAAGATAGGTATGTGAGAAAAAAGTGCATGCAAAGCAGTGATGTGAATAGTGTGAAAGAAAAGCCAAAGAATCAAAAATAATGGTCCGACCAGATGTTACAGAAGTTTCTACTCACCTGTGATAGAAAAAGGTGCTAACAAAGCTGGTCCTCATAGAGTTCTACATTAATACAGGAATTTGACAAAATTTAATGTCTTGATCAACATGTTGGTTTGCACCTCCAAGAGTATGGATCTATGCCTGGCCACCACTTAAATGATGCATTTTGACACAAAGCATTTCTCGTGTTGCTACTAACTATAAAATTTTGTTTACAAAGACAGGCATCACTTTAAAAGGTGATAAAGACACAATGAACAGGAGCCAAACTTTTCAACTGCTAACCCATTCTATAGTGTACGCAAAATATACTTAAAAACCAGGAATGCCAGTTATGTTTGCAAGTGGCTTCAGATTAACAAGGGCAGATATAATCCAAAGTACTGCTTAAAGGTCAGTGAAAGGTTTAAAGGTTAAACCCTGCTACTTTTTTTTTCACTTCAGACTCCAAGGGTTTCAAAAACAAAGGCCGTTTCTATTCTCAGCCCCACTAGTGTGAATTTAATATTCACAAGTGCTTGGTCTTAGTTGAATTGGTGTGGATTTACAGCAGAAGGACTTCCAGCTCTGGCTCTATACTGCTGCATTGCTGCTTTGTTGAAAGAACAGGTTTTGTTCAGCTGCCACTTTCACCTAAAAGAAAAATAGATATAGCTACATCTGTATCATCTGTGCCTAACTATCTCCATGAAAATTTGTCCATGGATTTTTTTTCAGAGCAGAGAAGCTACACAAAATATTCTGAATACACTGTAGATGTTGAAAATACATATAATTGGCAAAGGTGAATTTTCATATTAAATAACCTTTTTTAATGTTCATTATCTAGAAACAAGAATAACATACTTCCATCAGCAGCTCTACAGCATTTTTGAATGTGGTGAAAACGCTGGATTATATTTTGTTAACAATAAAATCGTCATATCCTTAACTCTATAATAACTCAACAGGAGCTATACCGCTGAAAAGAAGAATGCCTTATCTCAAATGAGGTTTCCAACTAAGATAATCTGTGGAAATGCATAACAACTGTGATCCTAGGACAACTTCATGTTTTCTACTTGTTTTTCTACTATTAGAAGTAATAAAACCATACTATTTAGCACGATCTTTAAAAAACGTTAGCCAATATACAAGAGTATTTACATCTTTTCTTCCTGGAGAAATACTTCAAGTCACTCCCTTTGTCTTCACACTTCCTCATATTCCCTGAGGACAGAAAATCTTCCAGGGCCTGGAAGGTTCAGGGTCACTCCTGAAACAAATTGCAAACATGATACCCTTGAGCTCAAGGGTACTGCCTTCACCTGCTCTCTGCCAGCCACACTACCCACCCAAAGTCCATCCACAAATGTTCTCTCCTGGCTGGGTCTGCAAGCATTCACTACTGGACAAAGTTGCTTCAAGAAAACATGGAGAGTTTAGTGGTAAATATATAGAAAGTTTACAAACCACATTCTACTCATTCCCTTTGGGCATCTTCCCACAATGTTATGCAGAGAGGTAGCTGGGTTAACAGCAGCAAGGAGCCTCATAGGATGCCTTAACTCCCTCTTGGTCCTACAGGCTCTTTGCACTTCCCTGTTCTGCTCCTGCGCCCTCAAGATCGTTCTTCCTCAGCTCCTTCCATTTTATATCCCACTTCTGTGTTGTCTCTTCAAGTGTCCTCTCAGAACCTCCACTGCTCCCCAAAGCTCCTGTTCCCGTTCACACCACGCTATCCTGTCACCTTCCCATGCCTGCCCAATACCATTCCATGGGCAGTTCTCACCTCAGGGTTCCCTGCTTGGTTTCTAAACCAGATAGCACTATGGATAGACTTTTTATCAATTAATATCTTTAAGCCCTTTTTTTTCTCTTTTGAAACTCTCTGAAGGAACTAGATGAGATTTAAGTCCCCATCTCATGCAGAAGGAAAGATGAAATATTGCATGAGAGACAAAAAAGATAACTTTTTTAGAATACGTCCAAAAACACAGTATGGTTTTGGGAATTGCAGCTGGTTTTATGACCCATCTGACAACTCATGACTTGAAAATCTGCAAGATGTTTCCTTCTCTTGATCACATACGTGTAAAAGCACTTCCATAAAGAAGAGCTGCAAATGTGACCTTGTGGGTTTTTTTTCCTTTTTCAGCCATTGTAAACAGTCATACAAATAAATTCAATTGCTTGGATATGGGCAGAAAATGGATCCACAAGAATGACAATTTGGGTGATGTATACTCATTTCAAAAGTCAAGGAAATATTGATGGAAAACACTTCTGCATTTTCCACTGGAATTACTGAATGTATTTGATTAAACATATAAACTTCACTTTGCTATTCAAGTTCACCAAGCATGTTCAGAATAACAATTATTCTATTAACACACTGACATGATCTAGTCAAACAAAATTAAATGTGTTTTGGGGTAATAAGATGTAAAGCCTTATTTAAGTATTGCCGCTTTTTTAAAACAATGGAGAGACAGAGATATCTACAAAATCAAAACAATATTCCCACAAAAACTGTAAATTAAAATCATTAACCTCAGTGTTGACATAAGCATCTTTTTACTCAGGGGCATGGACCAGCTGTCCTCAAAGAGACATTTTAGTTTCAGAAAGCTCCTAGGAAAAATAAAAAATATACAATGGCATGCTATTTATAATATACAACAAGTTGTCTCTAATTCTGTTCCTAATCAGCGTAAGGCCAGAATAAAAAGTAAAATTGCTTTAGAGTTAAAAACTCTTATAGTCTTAGAGATTTAGGGAAGCATCTGAAAAAGTTTAATTTTAATTAAGGCGTCACATTCTAACAATGACATTGGCTTAACAACCTATACAGGCTCAGGTGCACCATCTTACACCAGATTTTCCAAACTGTAAAATTCAAATGATAGTTCTTACCTTGTTCAGAGCACTGACGGACATTAGTTAGAACAATACTTGATTTTCTTTGTCCCCTTGCCTACTCTGGTACAATAGGGTCTGGCTTTCAAGTGTTTTATTGTGACATCTTTGTTATCTGTTACCTCAGATGGTGCCATATATATGTACACGATGCTTTGTAAACAGCAAGGTTCGAAACTGCTGAACTTGTGCACTCGAGCGTTAATGTGCATGCAGGAATAATCTAGTTAGTGAAAAGATGATCAGGGAAAGCTAAGCCTGTCTGTAAGCTCAGGATGTGAGAGGTAGCATGGGCTGTGGCTGGCACTAAGAAGACCTAAAACTGCCACTGACCCATTGCATGATTCCGAGGAAGCCATTTCACCTTTCTATTGTGCTTTTTTTCTCAGCCTTCATCTCTCCAACCTGCCAGCCCTTCACAGCAAGATCTGTCTCTTATGATATGTCTCACAGCAGGAGCTCAGCTGGGGTTTCCAAATTAGAGATGATTGGGAATTTTGCAATGAAATGAATTTTCATTAGAAAGTGCAGCTCAGTTTCAGTGCAGTTCTGCAGTGCAGTTGTGGGGACGGTCACCCAATATGTGAGGAAACAAATTCAGATAATGACTCTGAATTATAGGAAGTAGAGCGTATCCAGGAAGAACTATGGAGTGCACCTTACCTGAGGATAACTATCAGGCTGTGAGTGAATTGACGCAGTCCTTGGTAGTTACAGAGACAGCAGGTCAGGAATCTGAACCCGAGTATGCAGCATGGGGAGATCACGTGTTCTTTTGGTGGGAGCTGTATTTGTTTGTTTGTATTAAAAACAAACCTTCTTTTTTAAAACAATGGAGAGACAGAGTTAGGACAAGCTTGTTTGCTGCAAGAAAGAACT
The DNA here is from genome assembly GCA_013400315.1 of Bombycilla garrulus. Classification (NCBI taxonomy): domain Eukaryota; kingdom Metazoa; phylum Chordata; class Aves; order Passeriformes; family Bombycillidae; genus Bombycilla; species Bombycilla garrulus. The sequence goes on from VXBU01014508.1 coordinate 537,914, forward strand.
GGAGCATCAGTGGAAAGCTGGGAAGTTTCATGGGTAGATTTACTCAGCCTAACTTGGTTCTGCTTCGAACCCTGCCTGCTGTGAACAGCAAGATCAGATGTATTTTAACTTGTAAAATACTTACAGTCTAAAGGAGACAAACAATTTAACAATAAATCATGATCAAATACCTGAGCAGCCTTAATGACAAAGAGAATTTATTTTAAAAAGAATTCCAGACAGAAATAGGAAGGCCTTCTGGTAATTAGAAAAAAAAAGGAGTTGTCCCCAGCATGGGGGAGGACACCACAGTAGGTAGGTGTAGGCAAATGGGAATAATCAGATCAGTAACTCAAAATAAATAGTAAAAAAAAAAAAAAATCAGTAAGGAAAACAGGAAATTAAAGCAAAGGATTGGGAGGAAAGTGGTGATTTGGGACCCTAGTAAGTTTTGATATGCTCTAACAAGATAAGGGAAATGACCAGGAACATGCAGAAGTGATACCACTACAGTTTTTAGAACTTGTCCTTAGTAGCTTCTGAGTATTAATTCTGGTGAAACACACTAAAGAGAGAAACACTTGAGAAATATTTTTTTAGAAAAAAACCTGCTGCTTCGTAGCAACTTCTGTGGCTACAAAGCTGATCTTCACTATGCACCACTATAAGCTGCTAGCAGTTAGAAGAACATTGCAATAATACCAAAATGGCAGTGGTGAAGGGAAGACGTCTTTTCTCACTTTTCTAGCCCCACTTCAGCTCCTCTTACTGTCTGCTGGCATAAAATACTCTGTGCGTGTAATCCAGAGAGCAGCTGAGTCATGTTCAATTCACATGGTTACTTTGAGCTGAGTATGACTGCATTACCTACGTGGCATCTCCAAAGAATATGCAAAATGTCATTTGCTGAAAAGGCAGTTCTGCGTAAACGTGTCTCCAGGGGGTATTTTGTACAAAAGTTATTATTGAGAGGACCAAGTCGCTTAGGCTACAGATTTGTACTGGGCCGTGTACCGTTCTCTCTCCAGCGTCCATCTACCAAACACCAATTCCGTGTGCACAGCTGTGGAGCTGGGAGGAGGATCCAGGCTCCAGGGTAACTGTGGCCAGGACACAATCTGCTGCTTGGTGCTGGCATTGCCACTGTGCTCACTTTTGAGGAAAATTAGGGCCTTAAACATAAGCTCACTTTGTGAGTTTCCATCCCCTAATTGTTCACTTTAGACTCAGCTAGAGCAAATAATTTTTCCGCTTTGCAGGACAATATTTCAGGAGAATACAGGGAGAAACAAGCCCAACTCTGGAGGTAAGCTCAATGACAATATTGCATCAACAGTACAGTTTACTAACAAACTTCTAGATTAGGCCCTTTATGATGAAGTCAGTAACTCGGGTGATAACCAGTGTTACTTCCTCAGCAAAAAAACAAAAAACCTGTGTCCTTTTAAATGATATTGCTATAAAAAACCCAACAAAGTATGGAGTTTTTTTGGGGAAAAAAAGTTTGCCTGTGAACCTTCTGTTACACAAATTTAGATTAAATTAGTAAAACAAGCGCTGACATGTGAGCGAGAGTTAAACAAACATATAGATGAATTCAGAAATGCAGTCCTGTGATGGAAAAATATCCAGGGTAATAAATGTTTACAGAAGAAAGTTCTCTTGATTTTCAGGCAGAGGAATAGCAGCGGTTACCTCCTGCTGAAATATCATAGCCGCAGTGAAGTGGCAAAGACGACAACTGACATGTCAGAGACACATAAATCTATCCTTACAGGGCTGACAACTTGGTATGATTGCTCTCCAAAGATAACTTTATAACTTGCTGAAGTGTGACTTAAGGATGCCCTGGAGCAGCACTAACCTGTGTACCTTTCTTGTGGGTAACTTTTTATAAGCTATAGCTTTAGTTAATAGCTTATGCAATTTTTCATTTGACCTACGGGTGTCCCATGTGGGTGGGATTTTCAAAAACACTCAGGCCCAAATCCACAAAGGGATTTGCACAGAGATGATTGCACCCATAATATGTATTAGGGAGCAGAGCAGAAACTTGGCCTCAATTTAGCCTGTAATCTAGCAAGGATACCAGAGAGGGTCTGCAACACCCTAAAATGCTCACCAGGAAATCTATCCATGGTTATAGATGTGAAATTGCTCTGGGCTGTGGTCATGCCTTAGCTCTGCTCCTACTAAAATGGAGTAAAACTGGGCATCAGGCAAGTGCTTTTGAAAAGGTCAGTGTGAATATTTCTTTTTCTTACTGTAACTTCGATGCTTTCTGAAACGCCTTTCAGAAAGAAGTATTCGAATTTTATTGTTAAGTAGACCACTTCAGTCAGAAAAATGTGTGTGGTTTTTATTTCATTGTTTTGTTTTTCAAGTGAACTATTGAATACACACACACAAGAATAAAAAGGATGATAAAAAGAACAATAATACAATATCCAGTTTGGTCCCAGTGATGTTGGCTGTGCTTAATCTGAAGCTGTTTATAGTCTCTGCATGCAACTTGAGATCTTTGAGTACATCCTCCCTTTTGATGCTGGCAAAGAGCAGGGGTGGTATCTTCATATATGTCAAACACTGGGATAAATTTTGTCCTCCATGGGAAACAAGCCACAAGCAGCAGTGTGTCTTATGAATAGGCCTTTAGGGAAGCTGCTTTATTTCCTTTTTTCCGCAGTCTTTTCACAAAGCCAAACCATTCCCCGTGGCATTTGGACACACAGAAGACAGTTGCATTTGAAGGGCCATAAAGAGTCAAACTAAATAAATAGATGTGAAAAGCTGAATCCCTTTCAATGCCATGCTGAAAAAATACATGCCAAACTGGCAACTTCTGCATGAAGGCTCAATACTGGTTTTCTTCCTCATCCCCAGAGAGTTTTCAGTGAATGTCTCTGAAGAAGTGCAAAGAGCAAGCTGATCTGGCCTCATGCTTGTGGAGCAGGCGGAGGTGTTTCTGAAAAATGGTGCAGCACCAGAACATTGCAAGCTAAGCTCTCAGACCCATGTTCAGACCCAGTCAATGGCAGAATTTACACTCCTCTGAGTGGGGAGAAATTGCCTTTGAAGCAGTAGAAAACCCCAAGGCTCTTCAGAGCTCCTGAGGTGCCTGAGTGTAGCGGTAGCAGAACATACTCATCTGGCTTTCACAAGGACAGGTAGTAAGGGCAGCAAACCGAACTCAGGTAAACTGAGGGCTGCAAAGTGAACTGGAGAAAAGCCTTTGTTTGTCCTCTAGGAGCAATGTTAGGGAAAAGCCTATAAATTTTAGAATTTCTAGATCTAAGCACAGAGCCTCTGCTGGCTTCCAGGAGAGTGTCAACTGCAGATAATTAGGCCTTAAAAGCGTAATAAGGCTTCATTTCAAAAGCATTTTAAGTTTATTTTGCTCACCCCCACAGGACAAACAAAGCATGGTAACACTGTAGCTGTTTGAGTAGTATGGCCTAAGAATATGATAAAAACTGCTAGAAGAGGCAGTATTTTCTCTTAGACCTACTTTTTTTAACTAGGGGAAAAGAAACTTTCAGACACAAGTCCCCATTTGTGTACAAAAACCAGATGTAGCTTTCAGCTATTCTAGTAGATGTTTCTTTTCCCTTAAACTTTCCCTTGGAAACAAAGTGAGGTCTAAACCCTGTTATAAAGTAAAATATGGTGTCATATATGTCTACAGAGTAAATAAGCAGTGAAAATGTTAATTGGGAAAGCTGATAGACTCATGACACTTCCTAAGACTGACGTGATTTTAAAGTTAGTCAGAAAAGAGGTTTTTCCCCACTGGGCATATTCTGTAGGCACAGGGATTTAAAGTCACATCCTTGCAGGAAGTCATCACAGATTATGTGAACAGCTAAGTCCTAAGAGTGAAATATGGACCCTCTGGAACGTGTACGGATATAAGAGTGCACAGGCCTTGCAATAGCATGTTTTTAATAAGGTGGAAGTTGGTGTAGGGAATGGGAGAGGAGGGAAGTAGATTTGTACTCTAAAGCACTTCCACCCTGGATTCTTTTCAAAAGCTGAGTATTTTATGTTGCACATCACTTCAACATTTACAACCTCTTGTCCTCACTGATAAAGAAAATACCAGCTAAATGCAAGTAGTAGAAAAATCACATAAAAATAATTTTAGCTGCTTCCTACTTCATGGCATGACCTAAAGAGGTGCTGTTGTCCCTCAATGCCAAAAATGCCCTCTTTGTCAGATAAATCGCATCATTCACCATTTGCTGCAAAACAAATGTTCTTGTTGGTTCTAGCATTTTGTTCCTTTCGTGCTTTCTAGCTCTTTGATGAGAGGAAATCTGGGCATGATGCTTTCTGGTCATAGAACAGGGAAGTAGGTTTCTTTTTAAAGAAAAGAACTAAGGAACTAAGATGTTTCTTTTAAGTATTAAAAAAAAATACAGCGAAATCTAAGGAAAAGTGATACCAAAGTACCATCTGCAGTCAGATTTAGGGTGAATGTTCTCAAAAACTGTTCTGTCTCACACTAACATATTGTGGACTTGAGCATTTTGTCCAAAAAGTTGATCAAGAACTGCTGAAAAAGGAACAGAAAACCTAAAGCAGGAGACTCTTCTAGATCCCCGAGTCCAGTGCAAGTACATTGTATTCTGAGGTTTAAAATCTAAGTCAGCCTCTCTTGACCTATTTTGGTATCTGAACTAAAAGAGGGTAGTAACACTACGTCCTCTCATCTATTTATTTCCAGTTAGTGTTCATTTTAATCACAGGTGCCACCAGAGACTCTTTCTTAAAGCATTTCATTACTTGGGCAGCCTGGAGGGTTTCCCTCGACACCCCCAGGTGTAGGAGCAGTATAAATCTATCCAGTGCTACAGCGATAAGCAAATTCTTTGAAATAACCTAGATCTCAGTATATGTGCATATTCATATATAAGCAGCAAGACACATCCAGCATTAGCCTGCACAGATGACATCAGCTAACACAGCACAAGTGCAGAAAGCGAGTATAAAAGGAGCCTTGATCAAACAGTTTCTTCTTCATTTATTTTTGCCCTGCTCTGACTGGTGTAACTTATAATTAGTCTCTGCCGGCAGTGCTGTGGTTCCAAAGAATGGTGGATTAGGGAGAAACTCTAGAATTTCTCCATAACTTGACAAGTTATAACCTGAAAAGCTACACTTAGTCCATTAAAGATTTTCCACAGTGACATTTTAGTGCATCTAGGGAAATATGCCACTGTGCCATTTATCATTTTCAGGCCATGGACAGTGGAAAGGAGGTTGCTATGAGTAACAAAATAAAATAGATTACATGTACAGAAGTGAGGTGAAGAATACTGATAAATATACACCACTGAATGTCGGCAAATGTCACTTGAGAAGCCATTTGCAGCTACCAGAACAGCCTTGCAAACCAGCAAAAGTAGCAAAACCAGGCAAAACAAGTTGGGTGTACTCACTTCCACATGAATAAGCAATAAACCTCTCTGAAGTTACACCAGAAAGTTGTTAAACTTGATAGATGAATCTTTTCCAAATTGTTCTGTCGCATACTCTATATGGCTACAAAGGACTCTGGATGGTTTAAAGTGAGAAAGAGAAAGCATTGCTGAGAATGCAACCATTGAAGCATTTTTGTTCAAATACTTGTATTCCGCTTTGTATTAAAGAGACAGTATGAACAAAGAAGTGTATCATCAGACCACTTTCTCTTCCATAGGGCTGCTCTTTTCCTTTTTAGTTGGTTTGAACTTTATTATCAGAACTATTGCATTACTGCCATTTCTCCTTTAAATACATTTTCCACTCTAGCAACAGGACTTAAAGTTAAATTAGTTTGGGTTTAACAGGCAGAAACACTGCAAATTAAAGCTTTTCCACCAACAAACTTCTAATGGTAGCTATCTAGCATGGCATCTAAGTGTGAGTGAAAGACCTACAAGACATCTCTCTTTCCAGCAGCATCTGAGTTGTAGATCTATGGATCAGCTCCATTTTGGGTTATAGACATGCTGACCTAGAAAAAATCCTCCTTGTGAAAGTTACGGTAATTGAGAGACAATATAAAGATTCCTTTAGGTTTATTTTAATTTTCAGCCTCTTAAACCACTGTTCTTCATTGATAATAAATGGAAGATTTTTGACTCAGGAAAAAAAATCTCCCAGGAAAAAATAGGGTCTCTTAAAATTTCAGAAACTCTGTCTGCTTTTATATTTAATTTTCCATGAGATTCTTCCTCACAAATTCTAATTTGTCCTAGCAAAATCAGAGACAGCCTGCATCATTTTGATTTCATGAGACTGCTGTCCCCAGACATCACACTCATGCAAATTTCAGATCAGTTTTGTTTTCATTAGTGAAAAGCAGCAACATGGATCACATAAATGGGGTCATACAGGAACTCCTTTATTCAAAATATTTCATACATGCCAAGATATGCTGATTGTAGAACTATTTCAGTCAAACTTTTCACCACATGTTCATGTAAAAGCTATAAACAACCAGCCCTACAATGGCATCCGAAAGTCAAGGAGTTTAAATCTTTGAAGAGAACAAATTTCTTGTACTTACGAATCCTGTAGATGGAGTATGGGCAATCCTTCCTTTCTTGGGCAGGATATTTATACAGTGAATTTTCTTCATTCTAGTCTTCACTCTATTCTTGCAAAATCAAAATCAAAAGTGATCTTTATTAGTCAAACCAAACCCTCTATTAAATTAAGAGTAAAGTCTGATTTAGAAATTAGCAATGAAATTTGAAAAAAAAACCCGATTAAACAGATGGGTTGAACTTTCCTGAACCACTCCCCAGTCCCCACCCCCCAATTCTTTGAAAACTGAAGTGATCTTTGAGGCAAAACAGCATCTGACAGCATCTGTCATCCAGAAGCTCTGTAAATGTTCTGCTGCTTCTTTGGTCTTGTTCTGAACCTCTCTGTCAATTTGAATAGACACACCAGAGTCTCTAGGAGTGATGCTCACTCACAAGCTGAGAAGGCAAGGACCGTGTAGGATGCATCAAAAGGGAAAAGATCTCCCAGTTTCTTACCTCATCATGAATATCAGTGTCCCCAAAAACGTCTCTTTTTACACAAAAGAGTACAGTTTGGTGAAAAGCACAAGAAATCTTATTTATCATTTATAGTTGAAATCCAATATGTTACATAATAATATGCCTAACTTTTTTAGAAATTCTGAGAGTTAGTATATTTGCACACACTCATCTTCAAAAGAGACAAAAATACAGTTTCTTAAAGGGTATTTGAAAAGCAGAAATGCTTGGCCTAGAGGTTTTAAATAAATTCTTGAACAAATAGGCAGCACATGAATAAATATGCTGATTTTGTGACAAGCGCTGAAAAGAAACTTCTGGTTAGCAGCCTGCTTAACCTCACGAATGGTTTAGTCCTTCCTTCCTCCATCCTAAGCATGAAAGCTGCTTTCCCCTCCCCAGACTTGATCTAAACCACTGAATGTGATAGAGAAGTACCTACAGATGCTGGGTCAGGCCTGGCAGGCTCCAGGCTTGACCCTGTAGGCCTGGATCATCCCAAAGCCAACCCATGCTTCCCCACGGCCAGAAGTCCTTCCAGTGCAGAGGTCAAGGTATGTGCAAAGTATTTGAATTGCTTGATAAGAGAGCCCTGGTCCTTTGGAAAAAAGTAGAAATTTTGCCTGAATAAAACAATGCAGGTTTTGCTTTGGTAGGGATGTTAATAATGAAGAATCACAGTTTCTGTTATCAGTTTTTTTGATACATTTATCTGAGTAAAAGGAACATATAGTTCTAAAGGGCAGGGGAGGAAGATTGTACGTTTTTGCCCTTTTTTGTTTTAATGGCTAAACATTGTAATGCTAGCTAAACACAAATTCTTGTCTGTTAATAGGTTCCTCTAGTTTGTAATAAATAGGAATGCTAATGACTAAAATTTGGTATTTGGTATGCATTAGCTTTTGTAAGTCTTTTCTTTACAGGCTTCATTGACATTCAATATGGCAAGCTTCCTTTGAAACATATTTATAAAATAACTGCAGTATAATTAAACCAACAAAGCCATCTTTTAAGTAAGCTTAATAGCTCAGTTTTTCACTCTGTAAATTTTTTATTTTAAGGAGGAAAAATAGTTATACTAAATTCTACTCTATATTTCGTTTTGCGTATAGTATTTTCTTTTCATTTGCAATCTGTGCATATCTAATTCTTGACAACTGTGATTATTAATAAATGTGCATGAAAAACATGCTTCAGAGATTCTTCCACAAGAATATTTTTTGTCAATGAGAACTAAAACATATCTTGACAAAGGCAATATAGGTAACATATATGTGTATATATACATATTTCAATAGCTAATGGTGGTGTAGCTAATACAGAAAAATGGATTAATAGACGTGGCAGGTAATACTCGAAGTGGATGCTGTTTGATAAATGTAACTAAAAATATTTTAATTATATAAAAGCAATAGGTAAATAAAACCAATTATATTTAATTTTGCTTTCAGCTTGGAAGCATTTTCTGTAAGCTTTAATAGAGGGGAGAGCCTGTGCAGAAGGCTAATGGTATAGTCACTGCTAACATTACCCATTACGGTTTCTAAGCAGTACTTATTCTGAGGTATTTCTCTGGAAGACTACAGTGTTCTTCATAAGGGTACTTGGAGCCTGATAAGTCTAATTCATAATAACATCTACCTCATTCAGAAAATTAAAGTTTACAGAGTCCTCAGCAGTTTGAAAATCTTTATACTATTTAGACCCACAATCATGTTTACTTAAGGACAAGGTAAAAAGTGATAACTTGCATTATAATAAGTAAAGTGGAACCTCATAACTGTTTCTTAAACACTGTCCTCTACAGGCACAATAATATTGAGACCCCATTTACGGTATGATGAATAAAAACAGTTGACATCATTGTTATAACCTTTATTTAAAAACTGTTACCAAGGTTACTAATTACCATCACTGTGTGCAACAGGTCCCTCTGAAGCAGTATCTTTACAGATGAACTGTAATGTGTAGAGCTATAATAAAAGGCATAAGGGATTACACATGGGCAAAAATGCCGAAAATCGCACAAACGCATCTACATTATCACTTTGCAAAGCCTCCGCTTTCAATCCTGAGCTGCACAATGCAGCTTTTTGTTTAATTTGAGCATTTAGAGAGATATTAACTGTGCCCTGAAGTTGCTTCACAAATGTCGGGGAGCAGAGGAGCTGGGGCTACAGTGACCAACAAAACCTGCTGCGGCTGGAAAATGTTCTCACCTCTTCTCTGCTCTTTGTGGGGTGCACGGGGAAATCTGCCTGCCTCGTGTTGAGCAAGACTGCTCAACAGGGAAAGAACATGGAGCTGGCGGGGGCACGGCGGGGGCACGGCCCGCACCGCCTCCGGAGGGGGGAACTCGCCTGGGGTGACAGGGTGGTTAAAGGGAAAGCGGGGCGACAGGTGACGTCCCGGTCGCCCACCGGCCACCGCCCCGCTAAGTCACTCCACTCCGCCCTCAACTTAATGACACAAATCCGGGCTCTTAAAGTCTTTGTGACTGATCGTATTCGCTCATTTATAAATAATGATCTCCATATAGATGCATAACAACAACATACCAGAAGTGTTTGGGGAGAAATCCGATTAAAGTCTATAGCTTTTTTCCCCTCTCTCCCGGAGCAAAAGTCTTGCCGCAGGTCAGCGGCCGCGGCCGGCCCAAACTGCGGGGTTAAAGGGAAGAAAAGGCTCCAGGCGGGGCGNCTGCCCCGGCCCGCTCGCCCTGCCGCCCCTTCGCTCGCCCTGCCGCGGACGGAGGGAGGGAAGGAGGCAAGGAGGCTCGGCCGGGCATTTTGCGGGGAGGGAGCCCCCGGCCTGGCTCGAGCGTGAACTCTGCGCCCGGGACCGATTTCCCCCCGGCGCCAGCATCCCCGGGGCGGGGGCGTGGGGCCGACCCGCTCCGCCTGGACCGGCCCGGCCTGGGGTAGCGGTGACGCAGGACCGCGCTTTCCTTTCCTTTTTCGGGCGATTTAGGGGAACTAGAAAAACAAACATTGGGACGTTTCATGAAACGGTGGAGAAAACTCCGAAGGGAACGAGAGCGGGGCACATCCTCTTAGAGGAAGGACAAGGGTTCTCTGAGGAGGGAAAACAAAAGATGACAGTGGTGGCTGTAACCCCACCATGAACCAGGGACCTTCTGGCCACGCTCGGAGAGCTAACCTCTCCGGACTTCCCATTACCTCTCCATGACACTTCACTAATGCTCACACAATGGCCAACTGAACAGTTTAAGTAAAGATATTTTAACCTGAACTAAACATTGTCTCCAGACAATAGGATGCAAAGCAACATCTGGTACCACGCATAAACAATGCTGTGCGACAGCATATGCTCGACGTCTGGAAGTTTATGTCAGCGCTAAGCAGTCAAGGAGGCTGTCGCTGCTCGGCATGAAATCTTAATAAATGGCTGTTTGCTGTGCTTCCGAGATGAGCATCTAGGATCCCTCCTCTCAGGGCATCCTCTTCGGGCTGAGATTGCCCGGCAAGACATCTTCGGTGCCCCTCCGCGCCTCTTCCCTCCCGCCCTAGAAGCAGACCACCAGTGAGAAAAGCCACGGGGAGAGCCCGTGGACCGGCCTAGGGACAATCCCGGGTTACCCCTTCCCCGCTGCTGCTCCGGCAGGCACGGCTCGGCCGCCGGCGCCGGTGGAAGCGGCGGATGCTGAATGGCCAACTTCGGGGAAGCGCTTCTTTAAGAGGAGGCTGCAGGCTAATGAAACAACGGGAGGTGACTATTGCAAACAGCTGTTCCTCATACATATTTCATTATACAATCAGATAATGCGTCTTACCACCTTCTCAATTATTCACAGATAAACATTTTCAAGACGTTTTGACATCTGTCTTAGGGCCTGCTATTAATTTAGTAATCACTATGGTTAAAAATGTATGGGGACTGCACCTCACAATAACTCGGATTTTTCTTACGGAACAACTACCGTAAGAGCTCGCCCTGAGTAGCTCATCAGGTCAAAGAGAGCCCCGAGATGGTGGGAGCACAAGATCTTCGCCCTGCAGCCCTCGGGCTGCCGCTCCGGGGGGGCTGCGCCGGGCCCGCGCACCGTCCCTGCTCAACAGGGAAAGGGCCCCTCCCGGCGCCCTCCTCACCTCCCGGGGAGAAGAGAGGGCCGGAGGAGGCCGAGGGGGGCAAAGAGACGGGACCTTCCCTCGCAGGCAAGCCAGAAAAACAGCCAGAACAGTCGCGTCTGCCTCTTCCGTCGGGCTCTGGGCACAAGTGCTGCCGCCTCTTTCGGCGGGAGAGGGGCGGCCCGGAAGAGGACACCTGCCCAGCCGGGAGAGCGCTCCGCCAGCCCTCCACCCAGGGTCCCTGCCGGCCGGGGACAGCTCCCGTGGCTTCGTTCCCCGCGGAACAAAGCCCTTGGGTCTCCGGCCGGGCAGCGAGACGCGCTCCTCCTTCCTGAGCGTCGGTGAACTTCTGACAGCAAGTTTGTTTCGCTGCTGCTGAGCTGGTTGCAAACCCGCAAGGCTCTGTGAAGTCGCAGCATCTTAAAACTGCCTCTTTTGTCTCTTCCTTGGCAATTATCCCTGTTTTCAAAATAAAGCGCACACCACCCCCTAAACGCGGTTGTACAGGCACGGTACCAGATGTTACACATGACCGTTAAAGGGCAAGTTAAACTAGCAAACGGGAGAATCAAATCTCGACAACTATTTCAGACATTTTACTGATTAAATTAAGCCAGTCAACGCCTTTCCTCCCTCCCCTTCCCCAGGTTACCTCTTTTTAACCTCAAAATACGCACACGATGGGCGCCTTTCGCTACCATCCCCCCCTTCCTTCCCATGCCCAGGTAAGTAGATGGAAACTTTCCGTCCTGCTACACAAGATCTTGATCACAACTAGTTTCTAGAGATGCGGTCTCGACAGCGATAAGGGGAATCGGTTTGCAGGAGGAGAAGGACCCACGCGTGAGCCAGCACAACGAGGGAGAAATTGTGCTTTTAGCCTGGCCGGACTCTCTCCCCGTCCCGCGGGGGCATGGCCACCGCAAGCCGCCCGCGCGTGGGGACCGCCGCTGCCCGCCAGTTCCACCAGGTCCCAAAGCGCTGGCCGTCCCCGCTCGGCGCATCCCGGAGGGTACCCGGCTGCGGGTGGGTTTGCTCTGAAGCCTCAGCAGGAGTCCCGGCCGAGGATTTCATTTAAATCGCAGTGCCAAGTAAAGTGCCGGCACCCAGGACGGCTGGGAGTGTAAAGGCCTTTCTGCCCCGCAGGTGGCGAAGGGCAGAGGAGAATTTGGGAACAGCCTGAAGAGAGGATGCTCTGTGAAAAGGAAACGAAAACTCTTAGTGCGCCCTTCAAAGTATTGCCCACATTTGAAGACTTCACCTTCTCCTGAATGCCCTGTAAACAGCGAAAGGGTTAGTGGTGAGTTCTGAGCCTCTGGTTCAGATCTACCTGGAACCTATAATTTTAAAAGTCAAAAGGAATAGGGGAAATCTGGCTGTGAATGTGCGGAGGGAAGACCCTTCCACCTCAGCAGCATTCATTATATTTTAACGTGAAGTGTCAAAAGCTGGAATCTTTCCGCCAGCCGCTCTTGAATTGGTCCTGCACTCGCTCAGAGCCGGGCTGTGCCGACCTGGCTCTTGACTTCAGCTCTCTAAGTCCTTGTGTAGTTTCAACACTGTACTTGCAACTGTGCCCCCGCAGAGCCGTCCTGCTCCCCGTCCCTACCCCAGCCTCAAGACGTCCTTCGCCCTATTGATGTGTGCTACAGCCAAAGAGGGCAAAAAGACGAGAATTGTATTCGACAGATGCTGCTCACTCGTGAATAACAGGTTCAGCGCATACGGTATCTCTCGCCATTATCCTGTAAGTTAATATCGAGTAGCAATAGCTGTCTAAATATCAAAATCTATTTATAGGGGATGCAGAGCTATGACCTCTCCATCTGACCTTCAGGTACTGCAGGCTGGAAACCAGGGCAAATGAAAAAAAGAAAAAAATAAAAAAAAATATAAACCCAGGATTACAATGGAGATTCGTGCGTGGCGGAGCTGGGCTGTGCTGTCTTTGTTCCGAAATCCTGAGAGGACTTGAATCTCTAGGACGGCACCGGCCCTGCGGCCCAGGGGAGGAGCGGCTCTGTCCGGTTTCTCTGTGTCCCTGCCGCGGTCGCTGTATTGCTTCCTGCACTTCTGCACAGCTACAGAAGTTGTTGTTGTCGGGATCTGGGTGGGGTTGATTAGTTTTTTTCACAATAAGAAAAAAAAAAGGGAGGTGGGGGAGGAAAGACAAAAGAGCGCCGTAGACTAAGGAGCTCTGTGAGAGCTGAGGGAGAGGAGAGCTCAGCAAAACGCAGACCCACAGCTTGGGAAATCGTTTTTCACCGGGGAAAAGGGTGTTGGGGGTATTTTCTTATTTCGAGCCTCACAGCCCTCCCAGCACAAGCAGGGTGTGCGCGGAGGGAGCGAGGCTTAGGGAGTTTTCCCAGTTCCCCCCCGGCAAGCAGCAGGACGGGAGAAGCCGGGCGCTCTCGGGCGCTGCTTGCCGGGGGTGCCAGGGGCCTCCGGCACGGCGAGTGTCGGGGCCCTGGGCAGGGCCCCCGCGACGCCCCGTGCTCTCGGGGATCCACCCCGCGCACCCCCTTTCCCAGCGGGCGGGGAGGGGGAGGATGCTCCGTAGGGTCCCGGAGCTGGCATCAGGGTTTCAAAGCGCATCCCCTCGAGGGGAGTTGGGAAAGGGGGGATAGCAGGGGGAGCTAAGAAGAAAAGAATAATCTCAGAGTACTTTTTCTTTTCTTTTTATGGAACCATCGAGTGCTCGCCCAGTCTTGAATTAACAACTGCGTAAAACTAGACTAACTGCGCACCCGCCCTCCCCCCGCCCCAGCCCCGGCTCCCGGCGGTAATATGGCGCCTGCGAGCGAGAGAAGCACTTTTCTCGGTGTTTAGCAGTTGAAATGTGCTCCCTGAAGGTCACACCAGGCGACGCGCCCGTTGGCTGCCGCGCAGGGCCGGGGCGCGGGCTGGGCCGGGCCGGCGGCAGCGCCCGCAGCCCCGACCGCCATCCCGCCGGGGACAACAGAGCGGCTCGGGGAGCTTCCCTGCAGCCAAATATGCCCCGGCTGGGCTTTTTCTCCCCCTTTATGTTTCTGTGTCTACAAGGGAATCGTACCCTCTCTATCTTATTAGGAAAAAAATTAAAATCTGCTACCAAAACACCCAACAATCGACCACCTAAACCAGCCCTGGGCTCCGAGGGAGTTATTCCTTGTGTCTGGAAATTAAAAGGCTCAAGTCTCCTACGTGACCATGTTGAGACACGGGAGCACTGTTCGCAGCTACTTTAAAGCGGCGGTCCCAGCTGGTTCGGAGGTCGGAGCTACTGTTCTTCGTAAGAGAAGTGTAGTTCAGGAGGCAAACTCTGTCCCCGGGGGGTGTGCAGGCTCTCTTGACGCGGTCTAAGTGCAACTACCAAGGGAAAAGAGAGGCAGGGCTTTTCACCGTGCTGCTTAAATGTTCTCTTCTTTCTGCTGCCCGGAGCTAAGCAAGGAGCAAGCTTCTCTAGCTTTCCGAATAAAATTAGAAAGATTGTTTTTTTTAAAAATACTATTCATGGCATTTGCGTCCCATTTGAGAAAAGTGTCTGGGAAAAAAAAAAAGGGAAAAAAAAAAAAGGATCTCCCAAACTCTTCCCAGCACACTTGGTAATAATCTCCTTTTAAATCTTGGGTCTTGCTAGCACGTCAGTCTCCGTCATATTGCATTCCAAAGAAAATAGACTGGGTATTAGAAGAGGAATCCCCTCTTCCTAATGAATATTTACCCTGAGGTCATTACATCTGTAATGGTCCTTGCTAACTTACCTTGCTCCCCTCTTTCTCTGCTAGAGACTGGGATTTCAATCACAATGCCCTCGATTTTAAAGTGCCGTGTACCATTTAATGGCGGGGTGCAGGAGAGGTTAGAATATTATTGACTTCATGCAATATATAAGATGGATGCATTTAAGACTTTTAACTTTTTGTTGCAATGACATGCTGTATTTTTATGAGATACCTATTATGCAGACAGAACCATTGTGCTGTAGCTGCCTCACAGTTGCTGGATCGTTTCTATCAGATGAAAGATTTTGAATAGTTTTCTTTCAACAATGCATCCTTTTGGTCTTGATACAAAGAACGTAGGCATGGTATACACTTAAACAGCTCTGTCACAGAGCAAGATTAAATAGAGTATATATCGAACCCTGTCTGCAGTATAATACGTACAGGGAACAGAATGGAGCTCTCTCTGCCGCTGAAGGAGCACATTAAGGTCTGATGTCCTGGGAGCATCTTCCAGATTTCCCTTATCTCTGGTATTTCGTTAAGCTGTTAAAAATCTTTACAGAAGGGCTTTTAAATCGGCTGTTTCTGGCAGAAATACCGAATTTGATAACAAAGTCTTTTAACAAAACCTACTGCTGGCGCTCCAGCGAAGGGACAAGTTGCGCTGCACCCAGTCCCCCATTCTCGGCCCCCGCGCCTGTCCCGGGCAGGCGGCTTTCTCCTGCCCTATCGCAGAGGCGAAAGAGGGGCACGGTTCAGCACAGCCCCTGGCGTGAGTGTGCCCAACCCGGCCCCACCCGCGGCGGCAGCCCCTGGCCGGGANCGCGACCCCCCTCCGGTGCTCACTCGAGCGACTTGACCAAAGTGCACGTGCTGAGCCCAACTTCCCTCTGCCCAGCTTTGTGCTCTCCGCTGATTGAGTCCCCATATTAAGCTCGAGATCCTTTCTAAGCAACTGCTAAGAAGTCAAGAGCATCCTTGCTTGCTTTCTCTCCGTGGCCTTTCATGCCCTCAATTTGTTATTCTACTGACACTTTTCTTAAAGTTAGCGCCTAGCATTGAAACATTAGCAACAAAAGCCCTGGAAAATCTCTCTCTCCTCGCCACTAAATCCTCTAATGTGTCTGTGCGTGTCGAATTTTTATTTGATTTCCAATAATCTCTAGCACTTCAATATTAAACCTACCTCAGCCCAGTGCCTCACCTATGGGATATTTTTCAGTGTTGCTTTGGAAAGTAGAGACGTTCAGATTTCCTTCCACGTGCACCCACTAATTTATAAATGAGTGTATACAGCTGTCTTCGTGTGTATCTGTGTCTCTATATCTGCAGTAACGCTTTCATTTTGTGTCAAAATAACACATCCTGTCACTCCACGCCAAAAGTATATTTATCGAATGAAATAGCACCGCAAGCTGCATCTTCTTTATCAAACCTTCATTTCTGTTTTACCCAATTGTTAAATATCCTTTCATTTCTTTTCCTATTTTAAAATATGTATTACGGTAATTGTTACTTGGAGGTCTTTTGTGTATCTATAGCTCCTTTGATTCGTATCTTTTCCTTTCTTTTAATCTTGTTATGCGAAATTATATACACGTTTCTCAGGAAATCCAAGGAGCATAACTTGATTAAATAAAAAAACCTCCTAATCCTCGAGGTTTGCGGCAAATACCAATTTTTAAAGTACACGTTCCTAACCCATGGGTTTTTTTGAATGAAGATCCCTAAGTCCTCTTCACTTTATTACACGGATTTGGTGAAATGATTCTTCAGGCTCTCTAATTTAAATAAGTTTTAGTGTGAACTAAGAATGAACATTATCCTCTAACCTGAGGTCAAGTGAAGGGTGATTTACATGACAAAGAATAATTCCCATTTTGTCCAATATGAAACAACTTCACCTTCGGCATCATTAAGAAGAGTTTAGCACTTTCAGGGCTTTGGGGGTTGGGTTTTTTTGGTAAATAGTTGGCTATGTATAGCGCAATTTTCCTTTTATAAATCACAATACAAAGGCTGACTTCTTGTGCTCTTGAATTTCGGCATTATTTTTATAAGTAGAGTGAATTTGCACCTGCTGGTATTTAAACTTTAACATATTAGCTGGGGAGGACTTATCAACCCAGCGCACTGCCTCGAAGCAAATTAACAATCTTCATTAAAGTAAAGGGAGGGAGGGGAAGGGCGGAGGGGGGGGTGGTAGATGTGACCATTTAAGACGCTGTCCCGGATCTCTCCGATCTATACAGGTTCCGAGTGGATTATTTGGGGTCTTTACAGCAGCAGAATTACCGCTTTACTCCCCCTCCCCCAAACACATATTCGCTTCCAAATTTCTACTTCTCGCCCGGCCCTTTAACCCTCTCGATCCCTTCTTCCCCTCCCTCCGCCTGGAGCGATGCCCTGCAGAGGCAGGTTGCGAAGAGGCAGGGGCAGCTCGGCTGCGCTCTCCGCCTCAGCCTCGGCGGCCTCCCGCTCCCACCCCCCCTCCCTTCAGGAGCACTTCCAAAAAAAAAAAATCAGGTCGTGCTCTTGGTGATTTCTTCTCTCTCTTTTATGGACATTTTGCTCCCTCTCCTCGTCTTCCTCACATTCACACACACACTACAGGAGCCCGTGAGGAAGTGGTCTTAATCTAAATATCAAACTTACCGTCCGGAGGATCCTTCCTTGGGAAAGTTCTGCTCTGTTGGGTCTCAGAGTTAAAGAAACCACCGCCATCCCTCATTGAGAGCTCAGGTCTTGGGGAGAGGGGCTGCTGGCGGGGGGCCGCGGGCGGGGAGCTGAGCTCCCCAGCTCTGCCCGCCCGGCGGTGCCGGCTCCGTGCCCCGAGGGGACCCAGACCCCCTTCCCCGCATGCGGCTCCGGCGCTCTCGGGACGGGGCGCCCCGGGCAGCGGCCCCAGGGTTTCTCCCGTGGACACGGGCGGGCGCACCTAGCCGTGGCTCCGCGGGGGGATCCGCATGCTCCCCGCGGCGGGAGGGGGCCCCGGGGCAGCGCACCGGCTCTGCCCGGCCGCTAGAGCTCCCTTGAGGGGGTGGAGGGGTGGTCGTGTGCTTGTTCACGGCTACACCGGGAAAGCGGGAGCATTTCGTGTTTACAACCGGCTCCGGCTTGTATTGGTGAGATGTAGTTCAAGCAGCGCTCCTGTGTGTCGCGGGCTCTTAACTGGAGCTTTGCTCAGTCATTGAGAGCAATAGAAAGTATATGGAAATCAATATATAGACAGTGTGGAGGGCAGATAATGGATTCGAGTCAGTGAGTGTTATAATCTGCATTATGGGCTTCCTATTGTTTAGACTGAGCACAAATTTCCAAAGGGTGAAGTGTTGGGTTTGGGTCCCCTCCTTCTTCTTCTTTTTGGAGTGCTTTGTGTGTATAGGGGGAGGGGGAGTGTTAAATCCTCCAGCCACAATTATCAGAGTACACCCGCTCCCCCCTTCCCGCCCGCC
>VXBU01014508.1:576091-612450 GCA_013400315.1 Bombycilla garrulus
GCAGACACCAGCGGGGCCGGGGGAGGGCGGGGGGGGGCGGGGAGCGTGGCCCTCCCGCCGTCTCTCCCCTTCTCGCATAACACCCTTTCCCAGCTCCTCCGAATTGTTTATTTTTCCTGCAACAAAAGGTGTGTGTGGCGGGGTCGGGGGAAGCGGCCCATTTCCAACAAAGTCCAGGCACGGCGGTGACATATGTCTGTCATTTTCGGATGTGAAAAGCAGGGATGTGCAGTGCCGAGCCTTCCCCTCCTTATTCCCTGGTGAAGGTACTTGGAGGAAGCTGTCAACGGGCTTTGAGAGGATAAGACAGAGCAGCCTTAAAGAGGAGCTTTGCAGCTGAGTGGCTGACTGAATCCGTCTTACCTATGTACGTAAGGTTTCATATTCATAGCCGTCGTCTGTACGTTGATACATAATCTCTCGCCCTTGTTAATTCTCAGTAGATGCAGAGATAACTAATCCTCCCAGATAGATAGACACAGGCAGATTACGCGAGTGCAGTCTATCTACCTATCTGTCTGTATAGTCCCACACGCACATATATAAGCACGTAAAGCGATTTCACTGCTTTTTCTTCCACAGGAGTACACAGGAATGAGCAGATACAGAGCCCGACGCCTTGCCTAGCAGATGTAGAAGTGTTCGGAGAGAATAAACACTCACGTATTCGGGGCTACTTTTTAGAGCTTTTATGTCCTGCACCCACTTTCCCTCCCTCTCCTTCTCCACAGTGTGCTCGAGTTTTATATAAACACGTACAAGCTTTCCTAGCGAGGAAAATTACGGGAAGAAGGAGAGGAAGGCTAAAGTTTGGGTAGATTCGTAATCTTCAAAAAAAAAACAAACTAAACACGACTCTCCCCCCTCACCCCAACCAGCAAGACCGCACTTGAAATTATTTATCTGCTGGACAAAGAGACCTATCTGAAGTCAACGGAGTTATTATTTTCAGTGCCCTAAAGTGTGCTCGTCCTTAAGGCCAGCCAGCACCTACAGGAAGTTACCTGGGCTCGGCTTTGTTCTGATCTTTAGCATACATGTTTTATGGATGCCAATTGCAAAAAAAAAAAAAAAAAANAATTGAAAAAAAAAAAAAAAAAAAAAAAAAAGCACCGATTTTGAGATGCCTGCCGAATGTTGCTCCAAGTGTGCCTAGCCTTTGCCCTCTCCAGCCCGGGGGCGCTCGCCCCTCCACTCCCCAGGAAAGTGCTGGTGGGGCAGCTCCCGTCCCCGCCGGCTGCGCAAACACCGCGGTTTGAACTCGGCCGAGTTTGCAAATGCCGTTCAGTACCTGCCCGCCTCCACGGATGGGATGGCTTTGCAGCCGCTTGGGAAGGTGCCCGACTCGGGCCCGCCGGGAGCAATCCCACGGTTGCGGCCGAGTCTCGGTCACCCCGGCCCGGCCCGGCCCGGCGACCCTGCCGGGAGCGGTCCCTTCGGGCGCTGCTCAGCCTGCCAGCCACAGCTCCGTGCAACGGGAACCCTGCCCTCGGCGCGGGGCTGCGGGGTGGGGGTGTTCAAATGCCACCTCACTACTCCTCGGTGAATATTAAACATCATTGTCTTACAAATGAGGAGAAACCGCTACCGTCAGAATAATAATAAATCACCTCTTGAAACCCTAAGTCTCTTACAGCGGGGCGTTAGAGACGACGAAGCTCTTAGCGCTAAAATCGGATTCCTCCCACCTGCGACTTCCCCGTGTCCTCATGTCCTGAAACTGCCCGTCTTGTCATCTTTGTTCTGCTATTAGAGATACGGTACACAACAGTCCCCGGTCCCCGCAAGAACGAGGGGAGTGATTTCATCCCGTATGAATTCCTGCAACCTTCCTCCGGAAAGGGGCACTTTCACTCCGGTCCTGCCCTTCTGACGATCAAGTTGTCTTCTTGACTGGAAACACGGGGTGGCGGGGGGACGACGACGTGGGACTTTGTCACTGAATCTGGGTCACAAGAGGAAGGCAGCTTATGTTCCGAAGGTTTTTCCCTTCGGCTAATGACTTTGTCCTGTGTCAGTGAAGTCACTAAGGCTTGTTTGTGTCTGCAGGTCCAGAGCAAACGTTGAAGAATCCTCGAATTCTACACCTCTCTGCTGTGGTTGTGAATGAGTGAGTCAGTCACTCGAGAATAAGCGTGTATCACAGGGGAAACAGCTCCCTGCAAACAGGGATTGCGTCTTGGGAAGCTGCATCCCGAGCTGTATTGTTCAGACTGAGGCTTACTTGTCTCATTACAAAATCAAGAGACTCCTCCGTCTCATGCAACATCCTAGTGTTACATCTCGAGAAGGGAAAGTCCGAAGAAGTGAAGGTGACAGGTTGAAAAATTGAAGCAGGAAACAAACCCCACCAGCCTTCCAAAATAAAAACCTCTTCACCCAAACATAGCACCAAATAAACCACAAATCTATACGTAATCAATACCAATATGGAACCAATCTGTTCCTCCCCAGCTTCGTGTGGATCCAGGGCTGCAAGTGCTTGTGATTACAGGGAGGAGGAGGGTCATTTTCTAACAAGGGTGCTCACTGTATCTGAGCTCCAAATTATCCAGAGAGGACAGATGGCCCTTCTGATCTTATAATGAGAGCAGGGAGTGATTATCAGCCTGAACCAAAAAATGATGCTCTGCTGACATATTTTCACAGTTCTGAAATCTGTGCTTGCACTTATGCCTCACTTCATATCCCTCTTCGTTTAATTTAGGCATCGTTTGGGATTTTGGAGGGCTGTGTGAAATCCGTTCATTTATCTCTGTCTGTGCGTCTGTCTCTCTCTCCCCATGTATCTATCTAGGACATGTGTACAGACACAAAACAAAGGAAAGCAAAAGGTCACTTCACAGGAACTCTTAACCCAAATCGCGCTTCGCAAAATATTTATATATAAATATATTTGCCAATAATTAAGAAGCCCAGCTGCCTCCCGGATGTCTCGATTTTATGTCTGCTTCTTGGCAGTTTTCTGGAGCTGTAGCGTTCCATCTTTGCAATTACTACAATACATGGTGAGTCAGCCCAGACCCTAGGTCTCTTTGTGGGGGGGGAAACCATACTTGTGTATGTGCATATTCGGGGCTTGTGTTCATGTTTTAACCCTTTTTTTTTTTTTTTTTTTTTTTTTTTTTGTCAGAAGGATCTGTAGCAGAAAGCAGATTCCCCTATGAAGAAAAAAAAATGTTGGCTGAGTGGAAAGGGAGATACTTCCTTCATTTGCAGATTCTGCAACTTTTCAGCTTAAAAGCAGTGTTAATCACCTTTACCCTGCACAGAAAGTATAACAGAGAAGGAGGGCGGAGAAAGTATCTGGTGACTGGCAGCAGTCAGATCTCCATCCCTCTTTCCAAGTCCCTTAGAGGTGAACTTGCTATTGCAGAGAAGTTAGGTCAGTACAAACAAATTAAATCAGGGAGCTATTCAGTGGTTACACAGTCATTTCACTCTCCTATTTGCACTGTAATATTGCATTACCCTCTAATTGTCACATATACTTTTCACTCTCCAAATATGGAAGACAAATACCGAATCCGTTTAAAATTGCACCGCTTTCCAGGCTGCCCAGCTGGGCGAGGAAAGCCTTTTCTGCGTGTTCTTGCTGCCATCTACTGGTCCCACGGCTCTGAGCCAGCCTGTCGTCTCTGAAACTTCCCTCTGTTTTCGCAGCCAAGAAGAAAAAGGTCTATGGCAAACAGTGGGAAATGCACCTAATGAGAAAAGGCGTGATAATGTCCCCAGTGGCACCGCGAGGTCACCACGCCGTTACGTTTAAGCATAGGGGAAAATGACGCTGTTAGTTACTGGAGCTGTATTCACTACTCGGAACTAAGCATGTGTGTGGATCTTTGCAGACTCCAGCTCTAGGTGTAAGCTGATTTTATACAAATAAGGCACTTATTTCATATTTTTAGTGCTAAGAGCTTTTAATAATCTATTTTTTGAAGAAAAAACATTCCTTTTACAGAAAAAATATCCAAGTTTAGATATCCTAGATCATTACCAGTGTCAGGTTTGAAGGCAGCCAGTGCCAAAGTTTTCCCGACTCCCTTCTCCTTATTCAGTACCTATCTGAACTCCACCCCCAAACCTTGGCAGAAGAGGTGTGTCATATTACACACGTAACATTAGTTTGGCTTTGCCTGCATTTTGCAAACACTTTCTCTAGAAAGTACTTTTGTTCATAGCGGCAGCATTTTTTCCTGAGGTATCACCTCATGGTACTGTCTGTTTACTTCCAAATGACTGCTGATTTGAAATAGTGACACCATATAATAATTTTATCCCACTAAAATCATACCAATATGCATAAAAAAACTTCTTGGAGGAATGGGTGCTTAGGAGAAATTTCTAGAGCAGTATGTCCCATGTCCACCTGTGGATTGCCTGGACCAGATCCACTGAGGGCTTAACTATGGGAGCTTGAGCTCACAGCTAAGTCTCCCAGGTTCCTATGATCCCTCCAGTAAAGCCTTCACAATGCCCACACATCAGAGACACGGTGTATAGGAATTTTCTGAAGGCATCAAGAAGCTCTGGGGCCTTCTGAGGGCAATGAGAAGTTTTCATCATCAGTTACCTTTAATTCCTGTAATGCCTTAGGTTTAATTTTTAGGAAATAGGTTTCTGAGGTAGTCTTTCTGAGTTGTATTTCTTGATTCGTAAATCTGCCTGACTATTCTAACCATGCCCTGGCTCCATGTCACAGCTTCTGGAACACCTAACCTTTCGTAGCAGGGATCTTCACCAAAATGAGGTTAAGAACACAGAGTTTAAAACTTCAGTAGGCAGGAGAACACCAACAATGCAAGTGATGCAATGCAGAGGCTTTAAGTTGTTCGTGCCTCATTCTGGAAAGCCAGCTAAACATCATGGTCTGAACACAAGGAAACAGACTTAGGACACACCACGCTTTCCTTCATAGAGCTAATCAATAAGTAAAGCACGACCCACAGATTCCCATCTGGCCTCAACTTCAGTATCAAACAAAGCTTTTTTAAGGATATGCAAAAAATGATAATATGTATTTTGACACCGTAGATTTTTAAAGTAAGACAAAAAAAATATAATGTTTCATGAAACAGGCATGCCCTGGTGATCCCCTCTAAACCCCCTACATACTCTGTGCATTTTGACATTTTCCATGAGGTCTGAGCAGAGAAACAGGTATGAGGTACCTGAGGTATTGATCAGCAGAATAAGGCCTTCACACAGTGGTAGAGTGTCACATCCATCTCCATGAGATATCTGAGGTCATTCCGTCTTTAATTGTGGCTCTCTACTGTGACAGTCACACCTGTAGAAAGCAGATGTGACAGCTTTTGGCTCCTGAGTGACTAGTTAGCTATCCTGGGAAGCTACCAGTTACCTGCATTTCTTTTAATGTTTATTGGTCCATGTTTGCCTGTTTGAAGAGATTCCACCTTAGCATGTATGAACATTAAACAGAACATTATCTTTAAAAGCATTTAGCCTTTTATTTAGCAGGGCGTATTGATATTATGCCCTGTTTTGCCAGTGTGACATCCAAAGGACACCTTATGGTCCATGATCATCCATTTTTTTAATCTGCTAGCCACTTCCACTTCCACTAGCACAATGCGGTGATCACTGCAATACGGAGCTGTATGATATGAGGCACATCCTGGCTGTGTGCACTTAACCTGTGTGCTGCTCTAAAATACCTGTGCTCCCTCGGTTGAACAGATGGCCACAGAAGATGTTACACGATATCTCTGGTTAAATGCCTCTCTGCACATGAGAAAATTATTTTTGGGCAGTATAGCATATGATCATGTGGGTCCTCTGTGACTGAGATGCAAGCATACTGAGGACACAGCTGAGGCATGTGCTCAGCTTGAGTTGTGGCGCAGGAGAAAGATTTGTGTCATTTTGCACATTCCAAATCATTTGGGGATCGTGGCAATGAGCTTTGTGTTGAGACTGTTGGCTAGCTTTTATTAAACCAGAGATTAATTTTATTCAAGGGAATGGCCTGGAATCTGATATGAAGGAACACATCAAGTTGGATTCTGCAAAGCCCAGTGGAAAAATTATGTTATTGTTGGTTTAAATAGTGTTCAACATATTCCACTGTGAAACATAATGAGTAGCCTGAACATCTTGCTGCATCACTAATTCATAGTAATACAGTTCTTTTTTTCTGAGATGGTTTGTAGTACTTCTTGTACCACTTGTAAGTAGTACTTTGAAATCAATTGATGCCTACTGTTCAACACTTCTAGCAGATTTCAAAATTGAGGGAATTTATTCCACACAAAAGTTAACATTCCAAACTTCTCTACTAAGAGAACAAAGAGGAAAATTGGGAAATTTTAGATATTCATAAATATCTTCATGAACTACCAGAATCTTCTGTTTCAGTAAGTTTGCAACACTACATGCGAGTATGGATTTCTTTTGACTTAACAATATCAAATTTTCTATTCTCTTAATATAAATTCTAAAAACAAAGGGAAGCACTTCAACAGCTCAGAAATTAAATGCTCGGTATTCTTTCCAAAAATCATTCACAGAACTTTCATCAACCAGTAATGAAATTGATGACTTAGAACTTTTATAACCAGTTCTAATTATTAGATAATAAAGTGACTAGAAGGACAGGAAGTGTCTACTCTGCAAAATAATAATTTACGCTGAAACTGATAGCCCTTATTACTATGATTTATGAGCTAAAATATGTATTAGAAAACAAGGAACTTACACTTAATTTAAATTGTAATTGAGATATGAATACCTTAAGCAATACTTCATGTAAGCTGATATTCCTACAGTCAGAGAAAGCACAAGAAGATAAATAAGATTTATTTTTCTTATTATGTTTTAAGAAGAAGAAAACAATATTCTGTTTACAGTCTAGCAATGAATGCTGCTTGGTCTTCAAAACTACCATGAGGTTAAGTGGAGAGGAAAACATTTGCTGTGAACCTTTACACATGAATTACAAACACTGTGCCTTGTACTGAACATTCATTTGGAAATTACTCAGGCTTCCGATTTGGATCTGGCCTACTCAATGTACCCATGAGATGATGTGGTTAATGATTACATTCTAAGTATTACCTGTTTGAGAGTCAAGTCCCTAAATTCCTTGCAGACTGGTGTACCCCAATGAATGCTTGTTCTTGAAAACTTTTCTTTTTCCTCCAAATTACATTCAATCTTTTCAATTGAACTATATCTGGTGAACTGCCTTCCTCTTTGATTTTTCCCATGTTTGTGCCAGTGGGAAGTATAAAAGGAAGCCTTGCTTTCATAGGGGACCAAAGCATCTCTGTGCTAATTCTGATGCTGCAGACCAGACAGATGAATTCTGAATGAATGATGGTCTTACCCCTGTGATATGCACTTTCAGAAAATCCTTCATGGCTCATCCTCCCTTCAAATATATTGAAGTGACATCTTTTCTGGCCTCTGCTGACTTCTGGCTGGACTAATTTGGTCTTAGCAATCATAAGTGCTGTAGGAAATACTGTGCATTTTAGAACTGAAGCTTTGACATGACACAAGTTAGACCTCGTTGAGCAATTTGGATAATCATGTGTTTTATGGCTTTCAGATGTTCTTGCTGCAGCGTAAAGGTCCATAAATATTTAGAACAGAGAGTCTATGGTCCATTTATGCCTATTTTGTGTAGCATTGTTTTTCTTTATTGAAGCTTGTTATTTTGTGTATGACAGCAGCATTGTAGTTTTCACATAGGAAATATTTTTTTTCTAAAGACTTTCTTGTAACACAGGAGCATTGAGGTGATCAGAAGATGAATTCTATTTTAACACCTACAAACTGGAAGACATCAGCAAAGATTAGCTGAAGAAAAATAAAGAAATAATCTATGACAGTGTTGAGAACGATTCTCAGAATTTTAAATACTTGTTAAAGGCTTTGCTGTATTTCACTTCAATAAACATCATGCTCCAGTTACTACTTGAAACCATAGGGGCATTATCCTGTGCAGCACTTATCAATATTTTAACACGTGAAAGTCAAATGATGTTGAAACATTGAACTATATTTCCATCTGTGCAAGCTAAAATGGTACAAATGCATCCTGTGTAATGGAATACTACATCCCCAGTTACTTTCTTACAAGTGATACCTGATTCCTCTGTATTTTCCGTGGTTGTTTCCATTGCTCTGATGGTGCCCAAAGGAAGACTGTCTTTTAAAATTAATGTTTATAGCATTTGAGAAGTTTTAACCCAACCTTCCTTAAATTCAGAGCAAACAAATTATTGGAAATTGCTACAAAAATTAGTAGATAATTTTCTGTTGCCTTTGCCTCAGTGTTAAATCTTTCTGTGCATTTTGTGTGAAAATGGGTATTGCTACCAAAACAAAGACCTTGAGATTGACTAGAACACAAATATACTGCTCCCAAGAGAAATTCTGGGGCTTGTGCCCAGTGGAAAAAGGTACTACTTAGTGGGCAGTAAAAAAAGGAGATGGAGGTTGCTGCCAAGGTTGAATATTTCAGTGGGATTCCTCTGAAACCTCTGGGAAGACAGCTCCAGTCACAGACTCGCAACATGACCCCCACACGCCATGGTCCCAGAGCCACCAACAGCAGGCACAACTGGATGGCCGGTCCAACACTAGACCAACCACTGCTTTCACCCCATAGGTCCATGGAGAAGGATCACTGCACTGCAGATGGGTGTGACACAGGTATGGCAGCACAAGAGACACAAGTCAAGTGTTGACTGTATTGCTCAGTGTCACTTGAGAGTCTGCACCCTCAAAAGTTCTACCAGCAACCCATCACAGATAAAATGGTCGATACCCCTCCTGTGAACTCCCTTCCACCAGCTTGTCTCCTGTTGCTTATGTTATGTCTGACATTGTGAGCCTTCCATCTGGTCACTGAATTCCTTTCCTTGGCTTACATTACGTTGATTTGATTTGTTTCACAATCTCCTTGTTTCTCCTGCCTTTTTTACCCAATGCCTTGACTTCTATACCTACGTCAACCAGCCATGTACTTCTTTATTTCCTGGAACTATCTGAAGCATTCTCTCTCCATGCTCATGTGTCTGTGTTTCTTGTATGATCTCTTTCCTAATGAAGCTTGGACTGCTGCAGTTTGTTGCTGCTTTAGAAAAGAATTTGAAGACTATCAGACCTGCTTAATTGTGGGGCTGCTTCAAGCACTTTTCACAGGCAGCTCATTTAGCTATGATGTTTCTCTGTCTAGTTACTAGGCTGTAATATCAAGAGAAGCAGACTTTTTTTTTTTTCCTCCTGCCCACCTTGCCTCTGCTATTGGCAGGATGAATTTTTAAATTGCAACATTGCAGGTCTGGACTTTCTTCCCACCAGATCTGATGTCTTCCTGTAGGTGTTCAGGTAGATCAATGAGCCAAGTAGAGACCTGGGGTAAACAGAAAGCTGACAACTGTCTTTACTTGGCCATGTCCCTTCATGTGGCAATCAGGTCTGTGCTTTGCAGCACCCTGCTCATCAGCAATGGCCATGATTCCAAAGTGCCGGCTGTGCTTGTGTCCAGTGAGAAAGCTTCTCTGTTTTCATGGGTTTCCCAGGTTCTCACACTGGCCTTACATTTGTTTCTCTTAATATAACCAATCACTGCACACATTCTTCCCAAGGTTTCACTGACTCTGCTTTATGTTTTTAATTCTCCATGTAAGGATAGCTACAGACAGTCTGTTACTGTTGTTTAGCAGTGTTTCTGGGAATGGATTTCGGAGGGCTTCCCACCCACCTAGAAGCAACTTGATCCATTAGCCTGTAAGTGGCCGTAAGTGCATCCAGTAGAAGGGCTGCAATCTTTTAGTCAATACATTTCTTCTACAGTACATGCATCTAGAGCACCTTCAGAGCTGGCAAAATTATAGAGCAGATACTGCTGCTTCGTCAGAAGACCAATCCTGGGGCAGCTCCTCACTACCATGGGATAATCATGGTGCTGGCATGTAACGTGAGTCTTTTTGTAATGCTCCACTATAGCCATGATTGATTATAGGCTGAACATTTTCCCTTCTTTTTTTCCATTGAACCCTGACATCTGCATTTTCCATTTGTCTGTCTGCCTGTCTTCCTATTTGTTTTGAACTAGAGTGCTTGAGAAGTGCTGTTCTCTGTCAGTACAGAAACCCTTTCCCCAGCAGCTCAGCTGCTCTCACTGTTTGGATTAGTTGCTTCAGACTGGTCTCCCTTTGTATTCTTTTCTTTGAGTTGCGGTGGAGAGTCCCAGGCAGCACAGTCATGGTGGTAGGAAATGATAGCAGTAGCTGGACATGAGACATCCCTGGGAACGCTGTAAAGGCTCATGTGGTTACCATGATCAGCCAGGGAAAATTATTCTATATCCAGCAGTTCAATAGGCAGCTCTGGGTTGGAGACACTGTGGCTTTGTGAGAGATTTTGATTTTTCAAACTCTTGCAAAGATCACCCGTACATAAATCTCAGAAGACTGGATCAAACGTTTGAGTTCCAAGAGGATTGACGTTAAACATGGAGATCATAGGGACTTTTCAAAAAGAAAGGGGGCCTAGGATTTGTGATCTAGATGATCAAGCAACTCTAACTCAACAGTAAAATTAGTTTTTGATCAGCTTTGGACTGTAAATAGTAAGTACGGTAAATAAATTATTTTAATCAGGACTGGAGCAGAGTTGTTGTGTTTGGATATCCACTTCTGGGTATCTTCAATGAAGTAGGACAAAGAGATAATGCCAGCTGAAGTGTGCAATGTCAATACCAAGTGTTCCACGTTTGAGACCCAGGTGACCCTGGCTTCTGTTTGCTGTGTGCCCCATGACTGAGTGCTGCTTCCAAATTTATGTATGGATGCCAGTTTCACCACTGTTAGGTAAGTGCTAAAAGTACTTGTTAGACATAATACAACCCAATGGTCATACAGTATTTTAGATGGGCTTTTGAAACTTTTCCTCCTGAAGAGAACATAAAAAAAAAATCTTCACATCCTTACATAATTATACTTCATGCCTGGCTCGCTATGCAGGATGCATTCCTACTTTCATCCTTCTACTAAATTTTTGATCTGTAAATCCCGCATTTTCAGAAGTGTGAGCCCTCCCATACATGTGTGTTTTTTTAAGTGTACTTTGTGTGGTAGGTATGCTGTTTTCTTGCTCAGGACATTCTTTGATGTGAACCTCCAAAGACTGACTAATGTCATGCTCTGTGATGTACTAAAGGTAAAGTAATTCTGCCCTGAGATGGCAGATGACATTCAATGTAAATAAATACAAATGCTTATGGAGAAAAAGTGACCCATTTAAAGTGATGGCTCAAATCTATAGCATACCTTTGCCACAATATGGTTTTGTATGTTGTCCTGAGCCCCTCATCTCTTAAGAGAATATAACAAAGCTGGAAAAGGTTCAGAGAAGGGTGAGAAGGTGGCCAAGTATATGGAATAACACTTTATGAGAAAAAAAGGGAAAGATTCAAAATAAACAGAAGAAAGTGTTCCTTTACACAACATGTCTGGAAACCACAGGAATGCTCTGCTTGGGATGCTGTGAATGGTGAAAGCTGACCTTGACTCAGAGAAAGATAGGGTAAAATAGCAGAAGAGAAAGCCATCAAAATAAAGACCCATTGAATAAAATTATTTTGCATCTGGAAGTCCCTGAGCAGCAAGCTGTTGCAATGTGGTTATGTGAGTTTGCTGTCTCTCAGAGACAGGTTGCTGTGCTGGATGGATCTTCACTTTGATTCACTGTGGCCACTCTTATAATTTATGTTAGAAGACTCCATATTTCTAAACAAAATGACAGCTGGCCAGTGGCTAGTCCTCCATTTTAGTTCCTGGCCAAAAGTGGAGAACCATATTTGAGTCCCTTCCCTTTGAAACTGGCAGCTGGACCAGGCTCATCCATTTGTGCCTGGAGTTATGAGCAGCAAAACAAATCTACAGCACAGACTCTGCTCTAAAGGATTTGGGTTTGTGCCAACAAGGAGCAAAAACACATTTTGAAATTTTTAGTGTTTCTGCAGAGTACAGTGGTGCTCGGTGCATGTTGCTTCCCGATGACTTCTCTAACAATCTCACCTGCAAATGTGTTTTCCTCAAGATCAGATAGGGGAAAGACCCACAGCCTTACCTTCTTCATTGTCCTCTCCGCTTAGATGCTGCTTTTGAAGGAGTAGGTGTCTACTTTGGTCAACCATTTTGGAGAAATTTGGATGCACTTTGGGACCCAGACTAAAGCAGATATTTATGGAGTTTCTATACAGATGGATGTCACTTAGTTTGGCAAGACTGTCCTGTACCTGGAAAGGTAGGCGATAAAACTCCAACCTGTTTTCTGCCTAACATATGGTATCTAACCCCACTGGAGGCTTTTGTTGGCAAGCAGAGGAAAAACACTGCAAATTTGATTTAGGCACATATTCAATAGCAGTCATATGGTTTCCACACGCTCGGCTTTGGACACAGGCCAGTGTGTATAAACAAGGGAATATATAATACCAGTAGTATGGAATTTTCTTCCTCTTTTCAGCTTTCACTAAAAATTAGGTGTCTTTGTTCAGGAACACAAACCATTCCTTCTGGCAAAATAACCTCCAAGCCCCTGGCCTTCCATTCATCTTCCTTGGATGTATAAAACAAGTTATGAGGTCTAAAGGATCACAAAAAGGACAGGAAAATGCATTCATAATCTGTCATCATTGTTTATGTTTTGCTCACTTCATTATTTGTTTCAAGAAATGTTATCTGAAGTTCAGAAATATGTAGGAATCCTAAAGCAATGGTAGCTGTAAGGAGCTGGTGTCTTTGAAAATAAGTCATATTGGACATATATGTTTGAGTTTTTTGCTGCCTCAGTTTACCTACCTAAAAAGAGGAGAGCTGTATGTGCCAGTTGACTTGGCTGGTGCACTGTGGGATTAAACCAGTGGTTGAGAAATGCTTTAAAGTTCCTGTCTGAAAGATATTGTGCATTTGTGAGGTGTTACAATGCTTAAACAATAAGTGATAGCATACAAATTCAACTTATTCACAGTACTATGTACAAACGATGCATTAACCCTTTGGATTGAATCACAGTTTCAGCTTGGGATGGATTAGAGGTCTCTCTAAATGCATTAATACCTGAGAACATAACCAGACTGAAGAATCAATTTACTCAAGAGACAAGCTGCTGTGGTATCATCGCCAGCAGGAGACAGAAAGTGAGGAGACTGCACCAGGGTGTGGGTCGAGACAGCGGTTACAGCTACTGTTAAACAATTCAACAGCACAGCAGATCTTCTCCCTCCTCCTCTGCTGTCTGGAGGCAAATGGTTACCTGAGACACGAACTGGAGCATTCAGGCAATGTCATAATTCATCCTGTTTCATGCTTGCTTTACTGCCAGAAACTCCAAAGACTATGAATATTTCTGCTATCCTTGAGTTTGGGAGTTCCATTAACTTAGTTATTGCACTTGAGTCTGAATTCTGAATGAATATTTTGAAGAACAGCTGTGAGTTATTTGGAAACAAGACAGTTCCTATGGATTCATACACTGAAAATCTTGACTTTATTTGGGAATAAAATACTTTCTGGACACAATGAGAAGTGATTCCCCAACAATGAAAAAGCTTCAGAGAAGCCCAGCTGTGAGCAGTCATGTGGCTACTGAGTGTTCAGGTAGAGCAATTGTCCTGGGGTCTGTGGGTTGCAGAAACAGTGTAATATATTGATATAAGCACTCATTACCACTGAACCCAATCCATTTACTGGCACTGGACCCCATCTCAATCACATCTTGTTACTGAGGCTGGATAGAGATACCAATATTTAGAAAATTTTGTTCAAATAAGGGGTTGGTGTGGAGGCTGACAT
Organism: Bombycilla garrulus; assembly: GCA_013400315.1. Taxonomy (NCBI): domain Eukaryota; kingdom Metazoa; phylum Chordata; class Aves; order Passeriformes; family Bombycillidae; genus Bombycilla; species Bombycilla garrulus. The sequence goes on from VXBU01014508.1 coordinate 589,927, forward strand.
GAGGCCTCAAGGTACTGAGGGTTCTTTTGGATTCAGATGTGGCCCTGTCCGTGCTTGAACTGAATATTTGTTACTGCACCTCCTTAAGGCAATGTCTGTGTTGTCACATTTTTGAGGTGGAAGGAAACACAAAGACCATCAAGCAAAACTTAGAATTTGGGATTATGAAGTAACAGTGTTAAGCCACATTTGAGAACTGATGTTAACCTTGATTTACAGGACAGTCTCGTCATCTGTTGGACATCTGATGTCCTGTGCCCACACTTTTTGTGACAGTTCAGCTCCTGTGACAAGGCAAGAGGTTAAAAGAAATCCCAAAGAGACTCTGAAATGTATATTCTTTTTTGTTTTAAGATGGAAGGAGGGAAGAGATGGAGAAAGACTGTTCCTTGCCTTCAAAAACCTTCCTGTCACTCAAGCTTGAGTAGCAGGGTAGCAGTGAGACTACCACCAAAACCCAGGGTAGATCTGAAGATATCTCTGCAGGGTTTCAAGGTAAGTAGGTGCTTCCAGAGCAGACACTGTGTCCTGTTATGTTGATAGACCAATTATGGAAACAAGGTGTGCAGGCATTGTGTAATCCTCAGGGCTCAGGAGGAGAACAGGAAAGAATGGTTTGGCTTTCTGACGGAAAGTAGGCCCAGGGACTGATGATACTTCCTTGGGTCGCATGATAAGGGAATTCCCTCCAAAAGCCATATTCTTGCCTCCTTTAGTACACATTTAACTAGGCTGCAGGTTCAGGGAAGTGGAGGGGAAACTGCACACCACTGAAGACTTTGGCTCACAGACACATTCCTCTCTCGCTGTTTGGAAGATGACATTACAGGTTCCGTTGATGAATGAGCATTGCTAAATACACTGTACAAAAGCATGCATCTGGAACAAGGCATTTCAGCTTCTCTCTCCCCTGGAGAGTCAAGCAGAAGTCAGAGCTGTGTGAAAAACAAGGGCACATCATGGCAGCATGAAATGAGGAAGGGATCTTCCACACCTGTCCTCGCCAACAAGTATGACCCTCATTTTGGCACTTCTCTGATGCCTTTCAGATAGGTGTATTAGAGAACAGTGCAAACACATTAGCTGGACAGATGAGTCTTGCGGACAACCCTTAAGCATCTTCTGGGGCAGGATGTGTGTGTATGTGCATCACAGTCCGAAAGCATTTAATGAAGGTCTTTCCATAGCTGAAGTATTCCCCACCATCTTTTGCTTATCGAACAGAAAAAAAAAAATCAGCCCAAAACATGCACATGTGCACTCACAATAGGTAAAATTGCAAAGGGTGTGAGTACTGTTGAAACATAAATCTCCATTACTTTTGCTCTTGAGAAGATCCTTGCATGTATTAAGATTTCTCTACTTCAGATATAAATATGGGTACAGATTTTCCACTAGGAGAGAGCAGGTATCAGCAGAGAACTGGACCAGGGAAACACCATCCCTCCACTGCTGTTACAGTACACCTCTCTTGGCCATGCAACACAGAAGAAGCCACGTATGGAGGCACCTGGCTGTACAACTTCAGGATCACAGAAAGATTTTGCAGTAATTTTTCATCTCTCTTGCCTGAAAATTGGGAATACAAGCTGCAAACGACAGATTAAAATCTTAATGATCTGAAGACAGCTCTCCCCATCCCTGCCCCTGCCAAGAGGAGCAGTGCTGGTGACAAGGACTGCACCTAGGTGTGGTGGGGCACGAGGAGGCTGCACAGGCACACAGGGCAGGCAGTGTCCCCAGAGCACAGCTTGCTAAGGTAGCCCCTTCACCAGCTGGCTCAGTCTGTTCACATGACTCCTGTGCAGAGTCCTCTGCATTTCAGGGTTTGCTTGCCCCCCTCCTGGGGACTGCAGATGGATTTGGAGGCTGGACACAGCACTAGCACCAAAGTGCCCAGGGCTACTTAGGGAGCCAAAATACAAACCAAACTGGTTTAATCACCAGAAGTACTTCTTTTGCTCACAATAGTTGATTCTTCCTTCAATACTATCTACAAGGTGTTTAAAATTTCTTAAATATAATTTCATGGAGCTTTCATTAACTTTCCAGACAACTCATTTAGTTTGCTACCTTTGTTTATAGACGCTGAGAAACTACATTTCAGTTGTCAGTTCTCCTAGTCTCTCTGCTCATTTGCTGTCATTCTTTCACATAGCAAAAATATTCTTTATACCACTTTCCAGATCAACCTTCTCCTTAAAAAGATGTTTTTGGTGATACCTCCAGAATGTTCCCTTGTCGTCAATGCTATTCTTCTGCTTATATTACTAATCAATATATAGCAGCTTCATGTGCTGCTATACTCTATTGGACTGTCCTGGTGGCAATATTGGCATTTCTTAACTGTTCTAAAACTCAGCTTCAGGTGTAAGTGCTTTCTGAGAAATCAAGTTCCAAGCACATTCATAAGCATATCCTAACTGTATGTCTAAACTGCGGGATTATATTCCCTATTGACCAACAATTCACATTTCAAATACCTTGCTGAAGACTTTAGGTCTCACTTTACTTATATAACACTGCATGTGAATGGTTGTGAGATGAAATCTTCACTGATAAAGAGAGGATGCACAAAGACAGCGTCAAAAGCCCAAGCTCCCTGAGCTTTCACAGGACCACAATTTAATCTAGGTGAGCTAAAGGTGCTAATGTAATGAGATTCTCAGGCTTGGCCCAAATTTTATTAGGAAATTAGCAATTAGGAAAACCCTATCATTTGGGCTGTTTTGGCACATTAGGCACTTTTTAAAGCTAAATGAATCCCTTATCACCATATAGCTCCTCTCTGTCTGTGAATCTGTGCCAGCCAGCTGCTTGTACTTACTGTCATCCAGTCTGTCCACTTTATGCTTCAGTGTGCTCTGTTCTGCTTTGGAGATTATTTCTCTTCCATATTAAAGAGTATTTTGCTCTCAAGGTCTCATTGATGTATTTGTTCCTGACACAAACACACAAAAAATCCCAGCAAAGAATGCAAACCCAATTCCTTCTATGACAAATACCAAAATTAATATGAAAGCAGCCTTATTTTTGTTGGAAAATGTAGAGGGACGTAATAAAACAGATTAGGTTGTGACATATGAGACAAATGGCCTAATTAATGGCTCATCTTTCCAGAGATTTTGTAATTTATTTTCTGTGGCATTTATTAAGGAATTTGCTGATGTCATCCACAGAAACATCTTGAACAACAAACATTCCACTTTTTAACTGAATTCTTGCCCAGACACCAAAGTGAGAGACCTAGACTTAGCAGAAATTACTTTCAGAGGAGTGTAATTGTAACCCTGAAATTCAGGCCATTTCCTTATGGATGACAGTATGAAAGAGGGCCCTTAAAACTCAGGAAATCTGGAAGAGTTTCCCACTCTGTCTGTCCCTCCAAAAGGAACTGTGATCATGCCCAATCATTCTAAAGTCTGAGAGAAATTTAGGGCATATTCTCTGTATGCTTCTATTAACAAGAAACTCCTGATGCTTCCTATGGCAAGTAGGTTGCAGCTGGACCATTGTCCAGCCCAGGTGAAAGAATAGTCATTTGGGAATGTACAGGGTTCTTAATGAAGAGGAGCTTAACACAGAGTTAACAGGCAATTTCTGGGATATCCAATAAGGGTCATACCCAACTCCGATTATATTTTAAAGGTTAATGTGTACTGAATCCTTTTAGCCTCCTTTAATAACCCTGCCAGATCCTGTGAGGTCTGAGTATATCCCACCACAAATAATTCCTGTTCCTACTCCTTATAAGGACAGAGGATGCATAGGAATGATAAGGTATTGTGTTTTGTTTTCTGGAACTTAGAGATGCCAATGCAATTTCTCATACGAAATTAAAGGCGACTAGGTGCTTCAGCATTTTTTGAAGTCTTTCTGTGGTCCCGAATCTCAAGATCATACAGGTTTCTAATTCTATCTAAAGTCCATGGGAGTTGAACATGAGTCTGAAGACCTAAATCTTAGGGAGAATTTTCAAAAGCAGGTACCCAAGGTACCAATTTCCTGCCAAGACTGCATATAACCTGGCTGATTTCCAAAGAAGAGAACACAGGATTTGCTATCTACTGCAGTGAAACTTGGGGGTTGATCCATTCGTTACAGGCTGAATACATCTATTAAACCTCCATTCTCAATCTGTTTCTCCACCTGGTTGTCATTGTGCCTAATTCCGTGCTCACAAGTTTTTCCCCTGCAGTTACCAAATGTGCTTGTATCTGCACATGAAAGTATTCATGGAAAAGGGAGAGTCTTATCACAAGTTTTCCCAGGCATTACCATTACAACTTCAAAAAGCTGGTAGCAATGTCAGTCATGAGGTTATCCAGCATCTGGATATTTTTTTTAAGGTATTGGTACACTAAAGGTCTTCGGTCAAGAGGAACTCAGAAAACCTATTTCTGACAAATTCTAGCACAGAGAGCTAAAGACTGGTTCAACAGCAGCCTTAAATAAAGAAACATGACTAAACAGGAGCACATTCTTATTAGCAAGCAGTTGTCTGTCCTACAGAAAGCAGAACATGCTAATATATGTAACCATAAAGACAGACTCCAAAATATTTAAGTTCATGAGCAGAGGTGTTGACAGTTAAATTGAACTTCTGGCAGGCATTTGCAGCTTGTGAGGGAGCAAACAGCAACTTTCAGCTTTCAAAACATTTACCAAAGATAATAATTACAAAGCCACATAGTTTCAGAATGACTTTAATTTGTCAGGACAGTTAACAGCAGTGGGAAGCAAAGCCAAGAGAAAAGCCAAATGCTAGCAGGAAAACACTGACAAATCACTTGATGTAATGTTGAGCCCTGTAGTAAGACAGGAGAGCACAGGACCTGCCATCCAGTCCCAGCAGGCCCACAGTGAATCTGCTGTGGTTTTCTGACCTGGGCAGGAACCAGGCTGTGCTGGGATTGTACCCAAGAGTCTGGTGCAGCCCTGGGGCAGGATGTCCAGTCCGAGAGTGTCCCTTTCCCCCTTCACCCCTTTCCAAGTCTGAGTGGGTTATGGGTGGGGCTGCACCATGTCCTAGCCAACTGACTGAGAACTTGTGCTTCTTGATGACAGGGAAAAGGGGAGAGAGGAAGGAGGTTTCTAGGAGTAGACAACAGGGATAACCACCCCTGTGGGAAGGGAGGCATCTGGGATATTATCCTTTCCTGCTTGACAGGAGCAGGAAGTGTATCACTCAGAGGATTTGTTCCACCTTGTGCCTTGGCATCCACCTCCAACTTTCTTCTCCTGCTTTCCCTCTGTACCCTCAGGTCATCTCTCTAGCTTTATTTCTTCTGTTCTGTGGCAAAAGTGGCTGTTGGCAGCCAGCTATCCGGAGCCAGGGCACCTCTTAACTGGCCTTTTATCTATTCCCGTCAGAGCTGCTTCAGCCTGATGAATTTCACATGAGCTCCACAAGCCATCCTGCTCTGAAGACATTTTTGTGAGAGCTGAACTTGCAATACCAGCTCTGGGAAGTGCAAATTCAGGATGCTGGTTCATTTGTAAAGGTCTTGCAAAGAGTGATCGCTTGCCATCTCTGTTAATTTCTGTGCAAAATAGACATTGGAACTAATAGAGTGGAGATGGATGAACTGATTTGGGTTAAATAACCTCTAGCAAACTGAACTGTTTTCAGATACAATACAGGTTGCCTGAGTTTTGTTCTTCAGGTTTTTGCTTCTAAGCTAACCCTGAGCAGTGTTGGTGCTCTTCTGCTTTTTGTCTTGGAACAGATCCAGAAACAGCAAAATATGTTGCAGAAAGGGCTGTTCGCAGAGGAGGTCTGGGAGTACACAAGTAGGAGAGAGAGAAATTTTATGACTAAATCTGTTCATATTCATCTTCTGTCCTGATTACGCAGATTAAGAATATTTCAATAAGCCTGTATTATTTTCAGGAAGAAGTCATTATTCGCAGAAAGAAGTCAGCCAGGATGCAGACCCTCCTGAGCTGTCTATCCACAAAGGCTAGAGCAAATATAAGCAACAAAAGCTGCCCATAAGATGGGACTCTTGGGAGCAACTCACAGCTCTAGGGGCTGACACCAACTGCAGTAGCTGCTCAGCTGGGGAGGCTACGATAACACCGACCACTCTAAAACCAGAGGATATCATACATTTTTTGTCTCATAAGTGGCTCAGAAAAGAGAATGTAAATATCTTCTAATCTTGCTGTCAAGCCACTAGCTATTTTCAGTGCATCTTAGCAGTATGAGGACAAAACTCCCAACAGGTACTCTAGTCCAGTGCTACCCATGTGGATGAGCTGCAAATGAAGATTTCTGAGCATTGATGAAATGTAGCAGCCTGCATAACATGCCACAGCCTCACCATGATTTGGCAGTATCAGCAGAAAGACGCTGAGGTGTTACCATAATATTTTCCTTTTCACACTTCAGTAAGTAGTTAAGAGGAATATTTAACCATCCAGTCTCCATACTGTCATTCCTTTCTAAGACTTCTGGCAGTGATTCTGCAGATAGACGATACCAGTGTCATGCTCAGGTGAAGTAGAAACACTTCTGGTAACTGTGAGTCCATACGAAAAAAAAAAATTCTCATTGCAGAGAATACCTGGCTTCAGAGCAAGAATAAACAAAGTTGGAGGCTTGGTTCATTGCACAGATATTAAGAAACATAAGAAACATTAAGAAACAAGTCCTTTAACTCAGACTTCTTGTGTTGAAAGCATTGTAGATCTACAGAATTATTTATTATGGACTTCTGTAGGTGCAATGCCATATGTGGTGCTGCTGCTGTGTCTCCTGGGAAATGCCATCCTGAGTACATGGAGGCACACAGAGTGACACATTGGATATGGTAAGATCAACTCTCCTAGGGTAGTTATGAGATATTTTCTAAGATAGCACTTTGCCACGCAGGGGTCCTGTGTTTCTGAAGGGCTTCATAGAACTCATCTGATCCACAGTTATGAACAGTCAAGTCTGTCTTTAGGAAAGAAGAAGGAAGAGAGGAAATCCCATTTCTCCCTCAATTCTGGATTTCTGGGTGTGTATTGAAGCCCTTTATGGTTCTGAATCTGGTTGGGCTGATGGTGACAATTATGACAATTTTCTGGAAAAGCAATAATTAATTTAAAATGGGGGCTGTCCTTTCACACCCGTATTTTTTGTGGCAGAAGAGCAGGTTGTAGTCATCAACATCCTTGGCCCATATCATATGAGTATTTTTTGTAGCCTATCATTGACCAGATGAGTTTGGACCAAAGTCCAAAGAGCTTGACTGAAAACTTGCATTACTTTTTCAGAGTTTACTACAAGACCTTTACTTTAGTTTCACTTTGTGTAGACCTTTGGCAAATGCGGGAGAGTATATCTGCACAAAAACGTGGGGATGCAGGCTCTACAAACAAAAAAAATATGTGCTTGGCACAGCATGGAAAGAAGCATTTTAGATGCTGTACTCAGTCACATCTCACACTTACTCATACCATTTTCTGTGCTGTTCTATCTGCTCCTACAGTGACTGCACCCCCTCCTTAAACAACCATGCAAAACTCTCGTCACTGGGGCTAATCCTGCTGCCTTCACTCACTCACCCAGCACTGTGTGCTCGGTGAATGAGCCTTGCTCCAGCCTTGCTCATCTCCCAGGCTTGCTCAGGGAGGTCCTGTGGCTTTCTCTGCAGCACCAGGAAACCGCAGGGTTTAGGGCAGCCAAGTGACCATCCAGGCAACTTCCACGCAGGCAGCGTCCAGAGAGCCAAGCCCCGCTGTGTACATGTGCTGGAGGACCAACGTCAGATGAGCTCCACAGGGCACGTTCAAGCTCCATCTGAGCCTCCCTTCACGGGTTTGTTGTCTGCGTGACTGATGCGCCTGGTATCAAGGCAGCTTTGTAGCTGCCCATAGCACACAGTGGGGGTCCACCCTCAGGGCTTGGTGATCCTTCTCTTCTAATTATTTCTAGAGAATTACACAGATGAAGTGTACAGGCGTGATAAGACTTACCATGGATTTAAGGAGTACTTATCTGTGTCATGGGGAAGCTACGTGGGAAACTACATTCTGCTCAAAATACATGCAGCAGGGATGGATCCTTCCCTTGAAGGGATCTAAAAATACTCCCTGTCACTAAACTGTAGCTGTGCAAACCCTCTGCATGTAGGATTACAGGACAGTATATATTGAAGGCTCAGGACTAGGGTTGCCACGGTCATGCAGTAATTATAATATATGACCCATGAATTCTCTTTTTGTCTCACATCAATATAGCAATGCATTAAAAGCATTAACAGTCCCTTTCCGTCTTTCTTTTTCTCCCTTAATTCCCACATCATTCTGGTGTCTTCATACATGAAGATTAGAAGAGTTTTTCTTTTCAACTTCATGTCATGATGACATCAGGATTGGGACTCCACAGGCTCACACTGAAATAATTGATGCTATTTGCATTTCACATTCTAACAGCTTCATAACAAGATCTCTGTAGACTTGCACTGAAATTGTTTTCCCACTGAAGTCTTACAACACAGCAGCAATATAATGAAATTTTAATGGGATCCCTATAGGCTTGCCATAAAATTGTCAAGAGAAAATAGTGGCGTTGTTAATTGAATTGGGAACTAACATTGTTAAAATCAAATGTGAAAAGTAATTGCTCTGTTAGAAGAATCACAGGAATTTAGGTGTGGATCCTGTGAAGATGTATGCATTTGCTCTTCAAACCAATCCACTTGAAATCTACTTCTCTGGGGAAAAAAGTTAGGAACTAAAAGAAACCTATTCTAACCTTATGTCTTTGTAAACAAAATAGCAACCCAAAGGCAAGGTAGTGCCTTAACTGTGACATTCTCTATGCATGTCTGTGCAGCTGCTAAGCAGAAATTACCTGCAAAGCTTGGCACTTGACATCATGCATCCTCTAAGTGCACATAGAGTAACAGTTGCCTAGCTGGTAAAGCCCTTGGGTAAAACCATACTCATAATGAAGCTACTAGGAACTGTGTCACTGACTGTAGCAGAGCTAGCTTGCCATTCCCAGTATCACCTCCCTGCAGATCCCAAAAGTGTAACACACACCTGCTTTGGAGGCCAAACCTACAGAGAGAAAAGCTGTTCACTTTAATCCTTGTGTTTTTCTGAATGCATTTGAGGGGAGATTTTCTTTATAATTTCTAGTGTGATGGGGAAAAGAAAATTGCTTTAAAAACAAACCCTGTGATTCTTGTGCCATCATGTGAGTGTCAGGCTTTGGAGTTCAGTTATTACAAATTTCAAGAGTACTGGAGTGGGCAATGGCACCTGACTGTGGAAGACAGGATGAATGTTCTGACGTTAGTCCCTTGCCTTCAGAATTCTGTAAGAATTACCTAACACCCATTTTTTAGTTGGTCATTAAATAGTCAGGGCATAACCAAAAATAATCCCACCTGACTAGAAGGACCTATAACTGTTATGTCCAACATACTGAGCTCTTTCCAAAAATAGAGTGGTTTTTTTATAGGAGATATTTCTGAGTTCCTCATAAGCAGAGCCACATGTCAGGAGGAGGTAAGACATGTCAGGAGGAGGTAACACAAAACAAACCAAGTTTCAAGATAAATTATTCCCTTTCTCTCAAGAAAAGCCTAGAATCATTGATCTGTCATGGAATCCATGCAGACCTACTCCTCAGATGAACAAAAGGCTGAACAACAGAGTACCGATAGGTGGCCTGATAACTCAGGAGATTAGCGCAGGGCTGCTGGGGGAGCTCTGGGCTAGAGGTGCAACCCATCCTCATGCAGATCAGATCAGAATTTTCACTGTCAACATCAGCAAAAGCAAGAGATATTCTTACATCTGATAATACCAAAACTAGGAACTAAGTTATTAGGGAAAGAATACAGACAGGAAAAAACCCAGAAAATATAATTATGTCTGTGTTTGAATTCACCTCAAATATCTCATGCATTTCTGGTGTTTAATACTAAGAAACCTAATGTAGTTTATGGAAAAAAAATAAAGGTGTAGCGAGGGTAAAATATTTGATGAGAAGTAGGAAATGGTTTCTGTTTAAGGAGAAATTGAAAAGACCCTTAGGTTGCACTAAGGACTCAAAAAGGATGGAGGGCATAAAGAAGGTGAAAAGTGTGGATATAGTCATTATTTCTAACATCACAGAGATACAGAATGAAATGAAAATTATTGCCAAATACAAGACTGAGTGAAGGAAGCCCTTTTCTCCAGAAAACACAAAACTAAACTGAGGAACTCACTGATGCAGAATGTGATACATGGCAAAAGCATAAAGGAAGTCTGAAAAGGATTATATGTCCTCATGGATGATAGATCCACTGGTAGGTTTTAGACATGATGATCTGGATACAACATTGAGCTCAAAAATTCCCTCATCCAGAGCTGGGTAGATAAACAAGGGAGAAGGGCAATATGTACCTGCTTGAATTCCTACACTCTGAAGAATTCTTTTGAGTCCCTGTCGTGGGATTTAACTAGACACACTTGGCTGTGGTGGGATGGAGTGCAGCTAAACTGAAGTGTTGCAATATTGTGTGATATAAGTCAGCAGTCTTTTGGCACTGGACAAGCTGTCTCCCAGTCAAACTGCTGCTCCATCCAGTACCTCTGTGCCTGTCAGTTCTACCTGAATAATGAGGACTTCAAAAAGCAGAAAGCATGACTGATATCAGACCTATGTATTCTTCAGGTGGCTTGGGAGCACACTGATACACAGAGAGATGATTCCTATGATGTTTGACCTGTGTCCAAAGAGAGAGTTTCAAGTAGAAATTTTACCAGACACTATGCTCCTTGCAGACTAAATGTTCAAGTGTACTGTGCCAGCACTTACCTAATGGATTCTGAATTGCCATTTCAATTTTCAGAAATTGTATAATACTATTTAGAAGAACTATCTGCTTTTTGGCTTTGTTTTACACCTAGGAACAAAACCAGACAGTGAAGCCAACCATGGCTCCCCTCAGACTGCTCCTGAAATGCCTAAAGATGAGCACATCCGACTAGCTCTGCTGTGCTGTAACTCCTAGCCAAGAAACTTACTTATTATAGGGTGTGATTGTCAATTTACTTATTTCAGTGGCTCCACTGCTGCAGTGCAGAAAAACTGGGTGGTCTTCGAGACCATCATGAGTGCTCTGCACCTGGAGCTGCAGAAAGTATTAAGAAATGAAGCACACACATGGCTGGCTTGATGGACTGTGACCAGTTGGTCCAAAGTTGTGGGAACCACTGAATGAGCTGTAATCCTTTAGGGGCCAGAGTCCATTCTCATGTGTTCAGAAAGAGACCTGTAATTATAACAGCTGAAACCAGATCAGGCAACAGAGCTGGACACGGGACAAAACATTAAGTTGTTTCATTTCATTCTGACCTCTTTTTATGGCAATAACTGCTAAAAGGAAAACAAATGTTCGTGGAGATCTGCTTTGTTCTGCCTTTACATGTGAAGCACACAAGGGGCCTTTTCATGCAGAAAAATGCATAAATCACTTCCTTAGTTTTACTTATGGGAATGCAGCATTTTCATATTAGAGAAATACAGCCAGTAACGAGATGCACAGACATCCGACAAAGAGTAAGGATTTCATAAAAAATAAAGGAGATACGATTTAGATACTAGCCAAAATGAAGTAGGAAGCTCACGAGGAAATGTGATTACAGGAATTATGCAGGGAAAGCATTTCATATATGTATACAGGACCAGATTCTCAGTAGCTATTGCTAGATATTCACTTTCAGAGAAAAGACTACAAGAAGTCAGTTCTGTGACATTTTTGGGATCATTTAATTACTGGCTACCTCTATGCCTGTCCTCTTTTTTTTTTTGGTGCACACCTTCACTCATCAGAAAAATATTTTATTGCTTTTTACAGGGTCAGTTTCAGTGAAGCATCAGACATCCTGGGTGATACAAAAACACTAGTGCTGATGCAGAAAGGTAGGTGGGACAGCTGGAAACAGCAACAGAAAGATGGAAGCAGACCACATTTAGGCCAATAATATAAGGGCCTTCCAATATTCAGCAGCTGGAGATACAGTGCTATGGATATAGCATATGGATAGATGTTTTCTTGTCTTCTTTGAGCAAGAAAACAACCACAGGAGAAGATCAAAACAAATGTTCTTAAGGTACAGTCAAAGTAACGTGATAATGTCACATCATATCTGTATCATTCCAATTAAGAGAACTAGATGTTTGTTTCAGTCAGACATCAGCCGTGTCAAACGTTTTAGGACTGCAGTGAATGACAGCAGAGCAAATCTTCATGTATACATATTTTTATTTCACATACTTTGAAGGCAGTTTTGTCATAGCTGATCAAAACATGAAACTTACATCAACAGAGGTTAGCTGTGTTTATTTCAAAGTGGGATTAAAGGGTCTTTTTTCCAAATTAATAAATACCAGTATGTTAGAAAGAACAATATTTGAAATAAGCTTTCAATTTGTTAAAATAAATACTATAAAATGTGATTATATAGTAAGAAAGTGTATATATAATATGATGCTGTAGAAAAAATGGCTTTAAAAGCAGCTCATGTTTCACTAAACAATTGCTACAAATGCTAGGCTTGCTGGAAATGGTTCAAGCTTCACTAATCAATGAGGAAGTTAAAAATTGCTGATTTCTGGTAGATTGCACCCACTATGACTGTTTCACTCTCTTGCATACAGCCTGTAGTCTTTAAGTACTTCTTGTAAATCTTTTAGGAAGGAATTACAGATTTATTTAATATTTGCAGTTGACCTGACTGATTTAGTCTAGATCTATAACAAAGTTGATTAAAAACTAGTGCACAACAAAACTACCACCATGATATCTTAGCACAGGAATGATAAATAAACATGTTACAAAATCATCTTATGTCTTTTGTTAATAGGATGGTTTTTTTCCTCTCACTAAGGCTCATGCAGCACATAGACTACATAAATAAGAGAGAAACATTTTCAAAAAAGGATGGGATATTCATCATATGTGGTGAACTCATAAAATTCAAATTTTCATATGGACACTTACATCAGAGAAACTGTTTGGGAAAACTCTTTAGGAACATTTGTTTATTCTCTTCCTCCAAAGGGCTAAGCCTCTAGGTCCTATCTGTTCTACACCTTGTTTCTAGTTGATAGTAAATCTGGGCTGCAATCTCCTTCTGTCCTCTAGCTCTCCCAGATGAAGTAAAACATCCCAAATGAAAAATGGTCTGTAAGTAGCATGTGTGGATATCCTTTGGGGAAGAGTATAAAGGGAGCTCTCCAGATTTCCCCAGAAGGCTCCAGAAGCAGGGGAGCAGTGCAATGCAGACTCACCTCCTGGTAGTTTGCTTTGTTGGGCTGTGAAAGGGGCTGCTGTGTGAAAACACTGAGGGTGACGCCATTGCCGTGGGCCCCTAAGAGATCTGCACAGCTCCAGGGGCTGTGTGTGCTCTATGCATCAGCTGTGCAATCCCACAAATGTCTCTGAGTTCATATTGCTCCCAAGACCTCTCTTCCTACCTATATAGTTGCTCTGCAGACACAGGTGCCTTTAAATTCTTTCTGTATTCTAGACAGGTACAAGAGAGGTCTCTTTGGGGAATACACTAACAACCTTTGTCCAGTGTCTACCACTTCACATTTTCAAAAGGCCTTGGAGAGGACCAGACCAATCTCTATTGAGTCTGCAGGACAAGCTGTGCTGCAAATTAGACCATGTTTAACCATTCCTTAGGGAAAAACCGGCTATTGCTTTCAAGAGAAAGGGGTTTAAGTTTCACTTGAGTTGCTCGTCAACCTTAGCTATTCCTGAGATGTGTAGATGGGATACTTCTCTGATTGGAAGCCCTGTCAAAATATCACTTGGAAAGCTGTGTAAAGATACTCAGGGTGGCTGTTGTGTAACACACGGAAAGGGAGGAAGAAAACCATGGTTTGGTCTTAACTTTTTGGAAGGCAGTCACATCTGACTGCAATGAATTGACTAGAAGATCTTGTAGCCTGAGTGAGCCCTAAAATAAAAAAAACATATTCCACACGCACAGAGGAGGAGAGAAAAACATTGCTATATAAAGGATGATTTGCATTCAGATTCAATTACTATTCCAACCAGTATGTGGCATCCCACCTCATAATGGCAGTCCTGACGATCTAAAATAAAATTATCATCAAATAATACACCAAAGCTTTAATGCAAACCTGCATTTGATTCAAATTACTCCTGCTGTGGTAGTTTAAACATGCATCCTTCTTTACATGGGCTTGATCAAAATGAGCAGGCAAAACACAAAGAGAAGTGTCAATTAAACTCTATGGGTGAAGAGGAATGTATGAAACAGAAACGAGAAGCAGCAGTATGTCAGGGATTCTTGCCATCTATTGTTTAGCAGTTGCTGATGTGTAGCTCAGATGGACACTTCATCCATGAAGTGATCCTCTAATCAGATTTGCACAGGAAATGCATCATTTTCAGGCATCATGTGTGCTCTCCCTCAGGATAAAGCACTCTGGGAAAGCATGGTTTAAATAATTATGGATGCCACTGAAGACAAACCTTGCTATTTGTAGCCTTCTTCATTCCCAGGAAAGGAAAATCACTGAAGGTGCCACAGGCAGATACCTCAGTAAGGCAAATGCTGTGATTTTAATGCAATCTACAGGAATGTTTACTCATGCCCTTAGCTCAGTTTGATTTAAAGCTGTAACTCAGTTTTTTTCTCAGTTTTGTCACAGTTTTTTTCTTACAGTTAGCTGGTGAAATGGAAGGAAGTTTTCATCTGGACATCTGTACACATACATGTGTCTTCAAATAATCTTTGAGAGTACAGGTAGCGAGCTAGGGGTGCACTGGGTTTGGAACCAAGTTCTCAGTACTTGTAGTAGAGGTAAATCACTGTTTTCCCATAGATATCAGGGGCTCTGACTCTCTAGGGACACTCAGGCATTTTGTGCAATGAAAGATAACAGCCATGCATTTTCCTGAATAGGAAAATCAGTGCTGCAGACTTCAAAGCATGAAAAATGTCCACTTGAATGCATGGAAAATGTCCATCCTCACAAATACACATTTGTGTATATATATAAATGTGTGTGTGTGTGTGTGTGGACACATTTATGTTTTCCTACTATGAAAACAACTGACTGCTTTAATAAACTGCTTTCATTCTGAGATCATAATCACTCTTGCATGCATATGTGCACACACACAAGGAGATGGAGACAACTAGATCTCTAAATAGAAATGTTCTGGCTGTTTTTGGCTTCGCTTTTCTGTCCAAGCCTTCCAGGCAAATGGCAGCAAGTCTCTAACTCTTTCCAAGCGATCCTCCTGAAGCTTGTTTGCCTGAATTCAGGCCTCTC
The DNA here is from genome assembly GCA_013400315.1 of Bombycilla garrulus. Taxonomy (NCBI): domain Eukaryota; kingdom Metazoa; phylum Chordata; class Aves; order Passeriformes; family Bombycillidae; genus Bombycilla; species Bombycilla garrulus. The sequence goes on from VXBU01014508.1 coordinate 605,237, forward strand.
ACAGGGAGAACACTGAGCTGAGCTACCTAAAAATCTGCCCTGCATCGTTTCTGGCATCTGTGCTGGGTCTGTGAACAAGATTATGTTCCCTTCTTGAGGTAGGCCTAAGAGCTCTGTCAAGTGTTTAAGGGATATCAATAGTGCATGTGAGGTGTGCACTCTCCTGCACACAAAAGGATTGCATTGTGACATGAAAAGTGATAGGAGACACCAGCCTCAGGTTTCCTCAGCCCCAGCGAGCAGTTTAACAAGGCTTCATGATGCATGTCACCTCTCCTGCCATGCCCCTAGGACACGCTGCGTGTCTTTATTCCTTGTGCATACTATATTGTCTCATCTGTAATTATAAATATATGTTTAGTGTCACTTCAAAGTCTTCCCTTGACAGGGGTGTTCCCTTTTCAGGGATTTTGAATCCCTGAAATTCTTTCTTCAGAAACTCTGGAGCAGGGTGTGATAGTCTCCTGCTGACAGTTACCCGTGTTCAAAGGGACTACCAGAGAAAGCCCATTGCAAAGAAGAGAAAACTGACTTTTGTGTCAGCCACTGAAGATGCATTGGCTTCTATAACAAGAGGTCTTTTCCTAGGCTTGGCTTTTTTTAACCGGGAAGGTATTTAAGGATGGGTACAGAGAGTGGATTTGTACCACATGAAAGGGTTAGCCTTTAATGCAACTTTAGACTTTCCATCAGGTACGTCTGATGAACAAAAATCCTCCTCTTGGCTATGCTTGCTCACTACATGTATTTTATACTGTCCAGCTATGGAAGCTAGAACTTGGCTAAGCCATTTATTCCTTTTGTGGCATTTTCCTGCAAAATGGCCATTTTTTTTTAGCAGTACCCATCTGTCAGTTTACTATATTATTATATCACAGTACCATCTAGAGGTCCCAAATGGGATCAGGGCTGTGCATAGTCGGTGTAGCACACAATTGTCTTCTGGGAGAAAAAGGGGATTGGAGAAAAAGAAATTATTACCGTCCCTATCTCACAAATTATATATCTAACCCTACTGTATGAATTATGTATACAGTAAGATGCACACAGTCAGTCAAGGAATACACACCTGACATGTCTGTCATTTTGGCTAGGACTATATTGTTTTTCAAAACAGCCCACTGCCCTACCTAGATTCCACCAGGAATCTACTGGATTTCTGGCTGTCTGGAAGCCGTCATGAACTCCCAGACAAAAAGGCTGTTGTGCAGATCAGCACCTCTCAGACACATCCAGTTACTTCCTTTGGGCTGGCCAAGAGGTAAGGAAAGAAGAGACAGAGCTGGGATGTGAACAGGATCTGCTGAGTGTTACTCACAAGGCTCTCCTGCTACCTTACTGTTTGTTGGTCATAGCCACCCGAAAATGAGAAAAACATTGGCTGGCAAACTTTTATCTTCTTTGTAAGGGGTTCATATATCTGAAAGGCTTTTCATCACATAGGATTTATGAACATATTTCTGAGAGGGTGAGCTTCCAGACCTTTAGCCCCTCACCTAAAGTAGGTTTTCATAGACTTCCTATGAAAATTCCACTGAACAATGAGGACAGCAGTACTCTAAACCTGAAATCAGGACAAATTTGAACCACAATTTAGAATTCATATACAGAGCTAGAAACCATAAGCAATTTGAAATATCTTTGCTCAGACAGGTTGAGCATTATTCTCCCAGAAGGCAGCAAAGCAGTAGTAGATCCTAATGAAGGTAAATTAATACAGTAATTTTTTACATATGAACAGATCCAAATCATCTAATGTAGGTATAGCAACACTTTACTACAAGCTCCTTTAGCTCCAGGAAGAAGACCCAGTGCATCTAAGAGATCTAATTCCAAATCCCTGGTGGTCTAGTGGTTAGGATTCGGCGCTCTCACCGCCGCGGCCCGGGTTCGATTCCCGGCCAGGGAACCAAGAATGTCATGGTTTGACACCTGGCCAAGGGCCAGTGCACCCATGAAAATACATTTTTCTCAATTTCTGCTGTGAGATAGGACCAAAAAAGGAGCACAACCACCCAAACTTAAAGTATAGAGAAGAAACTTTACTAACACTAAAAAGGAAGGAAAAACAGAAACCAGAATGAAACTTTCAAAGCATCCATCCTCCCCCCACCGACGGTTCACTCTCCCACTGACCACATGAAAAGAAAAAACCTAGGATTTTCAGTCAATTCACCCCTCGAACAATCATTTCCCCAAACCATGAAGGAAGAGCAGAGTCTCTCCTGAATTGCCATAGATCCCCCACAAGAATACCAGTCCTCTTGTGGCCACACAGTTCACAAATGGCTCACCCACGGATTTGCCATTGCAAAGCATCACCCCCCATGAGACAGTCCTCTCACAACTGCCCATGGACTGTATCAGCTTTTAGGGTACAGTTTAAGAATGTCTTTTCCTAGTCCAAAACAGAAGTTCTCCTCATCGGCTCCATCTTCATGTCAGGCAACAGGTTCCTCTTCTTCTCCATGGGCCCAGGGACATCATTAAATCAGTGTTACCTCAGCACTCCCCACAGGACTAGGGCGTTCCCCCTAAAAAGGCATTGTACATGTTATGAAAGCATCCAGTCCATTCTCTATGGCTTTGCAAAAGAAGTCCATGCCAACCAAGCAACCCTTCATTCTTCCTTCCTACTTTGGATTCTTCCCTGTCTTCCCCTAACATCAGGTCTCAGCTCCCGTCTTTCATCTCCTTCAAGCTGCCTCCCTTTCAGTTCAGCAGGATGCATGGCTTAAAAAAGTCCATCCGGACAAGAAACAGTTAAAACCTCATTTTCTGGGACTTCTGACAGTGGCTCCTGCTGTTATCAATTTTTCTGATAAAGCGTCTTTGACTGCTGCCTTAGAGAAGCGGAAGCCTAAGATTTCTCAGCTCCACGCTGGGGAGAGAGATGGGGGAAATTCTTCTCCTCTGCTAGGCTGGGGCCAGCCCATCCCTCCATTCCCCCTGCTTCCTGCTGGGACAGTTCCCTCAGGAGGGGCTCTCCCGGCCCAGCCAAGCCCAGCACAACCCAACCCCCCCACAGGACATGGTGGGGAGAAACGGGGCCAGGGCAAACTTTTCTTTCCATCATCCCTCACTCTGCCGGGACAGCTCCCTTGGGAGGGGCTCCCTGCACGCCCCGGCCCAGCCTCCCCCTCCCGTAGGGCTCTGTGGCTGTGGCAGGGGAGGGGGGGGGGGGGGAAGCCAGGCCGAGGCTGCAGCACGTCTGTACCTGTTCAAGGCCGGAAGGAAAAGAGAGCAATTCCTGGGCAGTCCTGTGCAAATGTATATCCTACTGAGACGCATTTCACTTTTGATTGGCTCATTTCCCTGTCTGTCTTTAAAACTGGCCCAATATTGGTGTTGCACTGGGCTCAGGGGAAATTCACAGGCAAACCTCACTTCCAGGGGTGGCTGTTTCCTGCCCAACAAAATGTCAGTCAGTCTCAAACCAGCACAGTCAGACAGACCAAATGCACAGTTAATAGGTGGAGTCTCTGGAAGGCAATCCAAAAGCTGCTGTGCTGTGTGGGAGAGTGTGAAGAGACAAAACATGCTAGATGCATGGCAGAAAAATATCTGAGAACTCTTTCTGCTTCACAGCTGTCAGTCACCTGAGGATTAGGATATCAGAATATTAAAATATTGGAATATAGGATATCACTTCAGCGAAGTGTTGTGACTCTACACCCCAGAAACTTTTGTCAGTCTATCAGGCACTTGTGTCAGTGCCACATTCCTCCCTTTTGCTGAGGCTGGCTTGTTGCATAGCTGGGAACACAAAGTCACAAGGCCAGGAAAGAGGGCAAGAGCAAGGACAACCCTGCCCTAAGGGCAGAATGCCCAGCTGGGAGGGCAGAGCCCCAGCCTGCCCTTGGCTCCTGCCTGTCCCTTTCTTTCTTGCCCTTTTTCTGCTCTGCTAGAGCTGACAGGGCGCTTTGATGCACAGCATGGAGGTGCTCAAGGGTCTGGTGGAGCTAAAAAGCTGGGCAACTTCAGTTTTCTTCTGGGACTTAAATGCATCCCTGAGCTAGGTTGTTCAGACAATCTAGACTTATAATTAGTAGTCAATGTAGCAGAAGTATTTATACTGCAGTATTTATACAGGGTTTATCTGTCCTGTGCCTTGGGCTTTTTTGAACTTCGTCTCTGTAGCAGGTGACTATGCACAGTGTTGTCATCTGGTTCCCTCTTCTTGGATTTAGATTGCCATTGAGTTACAAAGCTCTACCTATTTCCTAGTCAAATGCTGCACTAATCAGTGCATGATGCAATACAGGCATCAGCTCTGAAGAGACATCCTCACAGCCATAATGAAGATACAAAGCTATTGACCCCATGATAGAAGAAAAAAGATTGGGTCCTGAAAGAGCAATAGAAAATATTTACTTCAGTCTGTATCCCTGTTCAGGCTTTGACAGTATGCTGGACAAGACATGTCTTGGAGATATTAATTCCACTTGAAAGTATGGTCTGTCTTTTGCTTTTGTGGCAATGGAAGTCCAAGGTTTTGCATTCTAGCATCATGCCTCAACATCAGTTGAGACTGCAACAGTTTTGAATTTTCACATTTTGACACTTTGTCTTACATGGTCTTACATGAATCTAGCAAGAACTTTGAATGTTCAGCTCTTCTGCTACCAGATGCTTGAGTTCTTAACCCTCCTGTACCAAATATTGACCAATGGACTGTACTGTCTGGGGGTTTTGTAAGTGTAGAGGGGATTCGGTGACCTGAGAGCTGCTAAATTTGTTACATATTTACTCTAATTTCTCTGTATCTGCTAATAAGTGTGCAAAACTGCTTAAATATTTTTGGTCAGCTGTCATTTTTCTGTTAAGGATGCTAAGTCAAACTTTGGGCATGAAAAGGAAATCTGTTCCTTCTGTCATTGGACATGAGGGTATTTGGGGCCATATGCTAACAGTGACTATATTGGCATATATTTAAGTAATGTTGCATAGCTACATAACTGCTCTTTCCTCTGGACTGGGGTAAGCTCAGAGCACAGAGTGAGGGCAAGGAATGGGAGCATGAGAAATGAGAAAGGACAGCAGATCCTCCATACTGGACTGAACTCTGATCTCATAAGAGCTATGCAAAACTTGCGAGTTTTCCTGTTAAAATGTTGTTTTTTTAAAGAGAAAGCAATCTCTGAAAGCTCCTATGGCCCAGAAGCACAGATATTCTATTTTGATGTATCAATCTTTAATGAAACAAGGGTGCTGCTAGACACTCACGACCTTTGTGACTGTGGACCTAAGGTCCTAAGACCTCTGGATAGCTGAGCTAGAGGGCACTCAACTCTGTTTAAATTGCCTGTAAGAGCAAATTCCTGTGCCTGGCTTCATGCCGTTGTACCTGTCCCAGTGGAGGCTAAATACTGTGTTGGATGACTGACCTACATATCATTACGAAGAGAAATGTTCCCTGCTGCAGTTCCTGCCAAGTGCTGTAGAGCTCTGATTGGACAGATGAATGATGGCAAATGCGCTCCTAATAAAGCCAATGCCATTAAGTTAGAAAATGAGGCTGCTGTCATGTATGAGTGGTGGCAGAAGCATTTCTAGCTTAACAAGGTCTGACAAGACCTTCTCAACATGCTCAAATGAAATCAATGTCAACACCTAATCAGTTAAGCAGGTAATGGATTATTTAAAAAATTTTAAACTGTAGCTGCATGAACTAATTTAGAAAGAAAGAACACGTGACTCCTACAGATAATGTAACATATTCTAACAGTTGTCACATTTGCCAGGTTGAAGGAGAAGCTGCTTTAACCGGAAGGGCTGAGATGTGTATAGCAGAATGTAGGGCATGTCATGAATTTATGGACAAAGGAATTTGCAAGGTTTATCAGTCACTGCCTGGGTGTGCATTACAGGTCGGCTCAATGAATATGAACAGCATCTGTTTCTGCTTTTAAGAACACACTGTGCAATGTGAACCATCACCCACTGGCTAGAAACTGGGTGATAGGGTGAGAATCCAGCATTTTTAATGAGCAACAGAGGAAGTATTTGCTGTTGTGTACGGGAAGCTAGGGAAAGAGAGTAGAGGGAGTGTGGACAAGTGACCTGAACCTGAGTGTCCTTAGACCCTTATGAGTTACCTAGAGAAGTTAGAACCATAGCTAACCATCTCAGAGAGGAACTGGATAACAGTCCTACACATGGAGTTACTGAAATGGATTAGAACAAACCCCTTGCCTTGGAGTCTAGTCCCTGCTTAGGACACAGAAATGAAGCAGATATTTGCAAGGCACTAATACAAGAGGGTTCCCATGCCTCTCTCTACAGCATGTGCAATGAGTCAGTGTCAGGCCAGGCCAGTGGATTGGATGGCTAAGCCTGTTACAGTGTGCCTATTCCTGTGTTCCTAAGAAAACAGCACTTTAGAAAACAACCCTGAGAATCACCACCCAGCTGGACTTGAGCTGCTGACCCTTCTCACCTGAATAAACAGGCAATGTTCTGCACTGACCTGCAATTGGTTCCTGATCCCTCCTTCACTCCCTAACCCAAGGCTGTCCCGTACTTTCCTGTCCGGTCTCCAGTCCCCATGGCAGCAGTGTCAGCAACAGGTCTTTTTCCTCAGGACTCCCCTCTCCCTCTGTTACAACTGTCTCACCTCTGGACCAGAACACCTGTGGCTTCGCTCTCACCCTGGTTTAAATTATGAGCAACTCTGCTGGAGTTTATTCAGTTGAGAAACTCGGAGTTGGAGAAGGCGAAATGAGAATTGGAGGAGGCGAAATGAGGACTGGAGCCCTGTCCTCTTTTTTTATTGTTTTGGTTTTCGTTGAGACACACTGAAGACGTGACAGGCATGTGCAATGTGTGAGCCTGAGGTCATTGTGGGCGAACTCTCCTGCAGTTATTAATCTGAGGTTTCTAAGTCATACAGGGACAAGGTGTCTGGGATGTGACACCTTCACTACGCTTTAATGGATCTTCAAGTGCCATAAAGTATCATCGTATCATAACATTTGGGGTTTATTAATACACCAGGAGAATGGGAATCACGAAGTTTTTCTTCTTTAGAATCCCACAAACAATCAGTTCCCAGCCGTCTGCCTCTAAGAGCGGAGAACTCTCATTTGCTGACTCGCAAATCGAGCAGAAGCCCCTCCTCTTCGTCCCGCGGTGTCGGGAGCAGCGCGGGGCTGCGCCCGGGGCCGCCCCGGGAGCGCGCCGAGGCCGCGCCGCCGCCGTGTCCGCCCGTGGCC
>VXBU01014508.1:612467-631580 GCA_013400315.1 Bombycilla garrulus
GAGACCCCTCCCGTGTCACCGTGACCCCTGCTGGGCCACCGAGACCGCTCCCGTGTCACCGTGACCCCTCCCGTATGACTGCGACCCCCCACCCCCGTATCACCATGACCCCTGCACTGCCACCGCGACCCCTTGTCGGGTCACCGTGACTTCTGGACATGGCCCGGTTGGGACACAGGCTGACTCCTCCGGGATAGATGAGTGATGGACAAATAGGTGGCGGACAAGCGTTTGTGTTACGTGTTTTTCATGACTGATCTTCACGCCCGCGTGTGTTATACCGTGTCCAAGTGCTGTGGCAGAAGTTGTTCAAGGAACTGAGGAGGAAGAGATACACCGTGGAATGGAGGAGTCTTCTGGAGGTGGCAGTGCTACGGCTCCAGTCAGCACCAGAATCCTGGGACTGCTTCTCTCTTCCCAAAGCTACAGCTGGAAACAGTGGAGTAGCTCCCGACATGAGGGACCCCAGCCTACAGCAGGCTGAGCATGAGGCACCTGGGGCAGACAGGAGCCCTGCCATAAGGAAATGGTCTGGAGAACAGCTTCACAGATGCAGGTTCCAAAGCTAAAATCGACTTGGGGATGGACTGCCCTTGTTAGCGTGCTTGGGGAAGTGGAGAAGTGGGCCAAGATCTAGCACAGGGTGACACAGGCCACCTGACAGTGTGGTGTGGAGGTCAGACCAGCTGCACCAGAGGCAAACAGAAGAGGCACAGAGGAGGGCCTGTTGACCAGTCTGACCTGTGACTGGGGCAAGCGACTGCTATATTTTATGGCAGCTGAAGAAATTCAGTGGTTTTTTTGGCAAATGATAGAAAGTGAAGGTGCTAGAGGAGAAAAGATTAGTCTTTGCCACTAATACAGACCGTTTTTTGTAAAATGCAATTGATTGGTGAAGAATTGATGACACACAGGCCAAACCAAATTAAAGTTTGGTTTACTTTGCTTTTGATGCCGAGATTTCATAGTCACAGAGGCCCATTCAAATCTTCTGCAGGTACCCTGCTTATCATCAACACTTCTCCCTTCTTTCTAACCTGTGATTTCTGGTTACTTCAGGAGGCTTCACCCAGCCTACTATAAATGGGATGTTTACAGTCATGTCATTTTGAAATCCGTATGTTAAGAAATAAACCTCTGATGTTGGGAGGAACAGGATGAGATATTCACAAAAAAAAGAAAAAAGAAAATTAGTAAAGGTCTCATCAAGAATTTGTTTTCTTTCTTTCCCCAGGAATTTGGCCTTTATTGATTAAATGGTTCTGTATTTTCAGATAGCAAACTATTTTTATTGTGAATTCCTCTTAGTTTTGACCACAATGGGAGTTTTCCACTCTGAAGTTGCCTTGGTGACTGTATGCAACCTGCCATGGATGTGCATCCAACCCAAACCTTGTCCTGGAAACTCCAAGGGTCCTCTCCCAGATGAGAGGAAAATGACGAAATCCTCTAGGAAAAACAATGACAAGGAGTGGCCATGGCAGAAAAATTAATTCAGCCAACAGACTGCTCCTTCCTAGGGCTCAAACTGTTCCAGGAAGGAAAAAAAAAAAAAAAAGAAGAAAAAAAAGAGAAAAAAAATTGCTTGGGAGTGCGCTAAATTAATTATTCCACATGAAAACTTTCCCTCACTGCTGTCATCCTTCCTGGATCCTTCTCACGCCTGGCGCTTATAGTTAGTCCTTGTTTTTTACCATATGTGCAATGGATTCTTGACTTCAAGAAGCATTGGACCTCTTTTACATGTGCAAACTGTTTACAACAGGGCTGTCAAGAAAGAGTCCTGACATGGAAAGCTAATTGCTCATTTTCCTATCTAATCACAAAACTGGATGTTGAAAGAGATACAATAACTATATATGCATTTTACTAGATAGTTTCATAATAAAATCTTACCCAGAAATCAATTTTAAATTCCTGAGAGAATCCATGAAGTTAGAAAGGTACCTGAATGGCTCTAAAAAAAAATTATCAGGGTTAATGGTAGTGTATCAGATAAAGAAAGGAGTATTTAGTGAAAGCAGCATTTGACATCATCTTTGACATCTTCATTAACAATCAGAGGGAATACAATGCATATCACTGACACTTTGAAATGACACTGGGTTAGGAAATGTCGCTGAATTGAGAATGAAGCAAAGAAATCCAGAAAGAAAAAAATGTGGGTAGCAATTAACTACATGAAATTTATCTGAGAAAAAACAACATACAAACAAACAAAACCAGCATAAAGATGTCGATGAAAACTAATTAATAGATAGTAAAAATAAGGCAAGCTAGTGAATGTCAGGGTGGATATGGCCCTTCGTTTCATTGCTGTACCAGTCCAAGCTGTGGTAACTGATTTAGATGTTTGTTTATCTCATTAAAAAAAAAAAAAGTTGCAATAGCTCTCATGTGATCCCACTCCACCACTGTGTTATATTAAATTCAGGACAGTATTATTTGAACTATAGGGACAAACTGGCTGAACTTTGGGGAAAATCAACTGAAGCAGTCTGAGATGTAGCAAAAAAGAGAAGGGTATGAATTTGTAAAACACTGCATAAAATGTAAGATGCATTTAAGGGGATTTATTCTTTAGCAGGGTCAAATCAGGATGTGTGCCTTTTCCCTGGTAAAGACAGAGAAGTGTAAAATATCCCATATGCATAGAATAGATACCTAGACAGTTTTCAGGGCTGTGCCAACAAGGCTCACGATCCAAGCATTGGACACTATTTCTTCTAGAGCTCATTATACCTTATGTTTATGGATGCCTCCTGTTTAAATTTGGAGGCTGACAGTTTCATTGCTGATGACACTGAAAGGTGAAGTATAAGCTTACAAAAGGGGACTTCAATCTGTGAATGCCATGCAATAAAATGAGACTAGCAAAATTATTTCTCCTCAAGCCCATATTTATTTCCAGAAGGAATAACTCTGTCACTAGATAAAAGGAAATGAGCACCTGTTAGAAACCATGTACATCAACTGCAAGATTTTTTCATCACAGAAACAATGACTTACTGACAGAATTTTGGCAGTGAAACTCTGTCCGAATCACAATTTCTTTGGAAATGGTGGGGGATTCTGGGAGAACAGACTCTGATGAAATGCTAACTGTACACTGGGTTATGTCCTATCAGATCACAAAACCTGCACTATTACTGTATTGTGATAGAGAATGCTGATGGTAGTGAAAGATAAAATACAGTTTTTTTGCTTTGCAGTGTGAGAGAACAAAGCTGTGTAATTAATAGCAGCATTCTTCAGAGGTCACAGCCAGCCCCGATGGATAAAGCTAAACTTGATGGGCAGAGGGCAAGACTTGATGCACCACATGGGAAAATGTGTCAGTGACATTTCCACCTGTTTTTATCAGATGCTCAGGGAATTTATAAGGCTCTTTTGGTTGAGAGTTTTCTTCTACAAATGAGTCTTAAAAGGTGTTTGAGATAACACTGGACTATCAGGAGTTTGGAATTCCGGGCCTGTTAGCCAGTCCCCTGTCCCAGATTGCTCAGCTGTAAAATGCTTATGCTGCTTTTGCTTACAGGTGTTTGTAGCCGTACCAGTATCCTGAAGCACACAGGTCACACTGGGTGTTCTTCTTGCTGACCTTCACTCTGTAATGGACAGTCAGATTAGCGCTCTTGTCTGTTTTGAAGAGTTGAGTGTGGGTTCTCATAAATATTTTGTCCCTTTTTTTAAATGTTGTCAATTAGGTCTCTACATCTAGTTAGAAAAACCAACCCATCTGCAAACCCGCCATTTCAACGCAACCATAGAGGAAATGCAGCACTGCCTTCTACCACCTATTTCAGCTGGATAAAACTTACTTGTTTGTAAATGACAGAAGATTACGAAATATCAGTGTCACTGACCTGCTTGTACACAGTGGTTTTGTTTCTGGTTGAATGTAACCGGGGACTAGATACAGTTGCCACAAAGTTAACAGGTGAGATTAATTGCTATTATGCCATAAATAAATGCCGAGTTCTATGAGCTCTATCTGGCTTCTGTCCTCACTGCTTTCCCTCTGGTCTTCCCCAGTGAGTACTGCTGCACCAGCTGGAGATGCCAGTGATTTAACACGAGCAGGAGGCACTGGGACCAGCAAACACAGGTTTCCCAGTCAATATTTGGGAAATACACACAAATAAACAAACTCTTCCCACCTATGCAGCTTTATCCACTCCTTGGACAGCAGGGATTTGCAAGAAATGAGGAAACATTAATTATGACAATGTCTCTTCTGGACATACATAAACACAAACAGACTTTGCAGATGAAATGTCAGTGAGTGCTGGTGGCAGTGGGTCCATGAGCTGGCAGTGGGGCATAAAACCCATTTACTCCTCCCTGCTGTCCCCTCTCCTCTCCTCTCCTCACCTCCCTGGGCTCTGTTCTGGTTGCTGGGTCACTGACGGTACTGCAGCACTGACACCATTTCTTTTCTGCATGACACAACAGAACAGGCCTCAGAGATTCCTTTATAATGCCACAGGATAGACATAAACAGATGCTCCAAACAGATGTAATCAAACACAGATGTGATCTGAAGAGTCCCAGGCGGGCTCTGGGGTCCAGCCAAACTATAGGGAGCACAGACTGATGGCAAGCTGAAAATGCAGCAAAGGGCTCACCTTCCCCCCCTGCTGAAGCTGGCTGAGCAGAGGAGGATAGTTATGGCAGATATGAACATCCACCAGCTGGTGGAGGACACCTGGGGTGGCCAGGCTGCAGGAGGGACCCATTATCCTCCAGTCGTGCCTGCCCCTGCCCAGTGCTAGGTGCATCGCTGTCCTTGGAGAATTTGGTAGTAGATGACTTCATCAAAGCTGTTTCCATTACCAGAATCTACCCAAACAGCCTGGTCTTCCAAAGAGACTGCATCCAAAGAGACCCTGACTCTTTCCTTTTGGTCGGTGGTGAGTGGCAAGGGGTGGATGAGTTTTCTGTAACTTGCAGAGGGCATTGAAGCCATTCCTACTCACATAAAACCACTTATCCTGGGCCATATTCATTGAAGGGAGGTTGGGGAGATTGCAGAGTGAAGAAAGTAGGGGAGTTAATGCCAGAAAAGAAGAACGGGGACCATGGGTCTTTCTTTTCATGTCATCATGTCTGGTGCTGCTGTTGGGCCTCCAGTGACTCCCAGCATCTCCTTATACATTTGCTGGAGGATTACGGGGAAGACAGGTTGGAGGGCAAATGGTGACAAAAATAATGGGTTTGTGTAAGACTGGTGCCACCTAGAGCAAGTCCCAAACTGGAGGCGAGTACCTGGGGAGGGGGCGGGGAGGGAGGGGGACAGAAAGGGCTGGACCCATTTCAAGGACATTTTTACCAAAGGATTCCTTCATTCAGGACCCTAGAATATGGGGGTGGAAAAATCCTTGAGATGCAGTTATCTAAGCAAAGGCAATGTGCATTTCTATGAGAAAAAATTAATCACTTCTTAAATTGACTCATGCTATGGGCTTCATCCAAAGTTCATGGAAAAACTCTGACTGACTTCACAGCTCCTTGGGGCGTAGGTGGGAACTTTGCCACTGTCTTCAAAAAGAACAGGGCCAGGCTTTAGCCCTTGGCTGAAAAACAAATCAAGGAAAAGACACAAATCCTTATAAAATATGTTAGAAAGAATTTATTATTTGAATTTCTGTAGCTATACTGTTACTAATAACATTAAACACCCATGAATCTACGTTTTAAAGCATATTGTACCTAAATAGAAGTTGTACACATATCCGCTTACATGTTTGTTGGACGTGAGTCACTTAAAAGAAAAAGTAGTCATAAAGATTGTATAGATTGAAAGTAACATGTTAAATAGCACCTTTGAGTCCTTCAGATTTAGTATCAACTGTTTTCTTCTTAGTGCAAATGGCCACTTTTCAGAAGCTGTTTTACTTAACCTTCCTTACAGAAATGAACTGGGTGACAGCTATAATTTCAGCAGACCAGACAGGTGGAGATTTTTTCAAAAGCTTATACTAATAAATTGAAGACAATATGAAAAGTATTAATAGGAAATATAAAATATCCATTTGTCAAATTCCATATCACCTGCAGAAAAAGAAATTAGAATTTTAACAAGCTTTCTATATAAAACCCTCCAAAGACATTGAAATAGTTGAACAGTTTTGGAGATATCTTTTCAAATGAAGTAGTGGTTTTAAATATAGATTAATATACAGTGCATACACACAGTAAGACTTTTAGAAAGAGCCTGAGATTGTATTCACGATTATGCAAACGTAGGAAAAAATAGATTGAGATTCACAACTCTTTCTGAGATTTTTTTCTCTGTTTCTTCAACTTCCTTTAGATTTTCCATACCTAAAAATAGGTGACACCAAACTAAACTGGTTTTGACCCGAGCTGCCCTTGTCACCAAAACTGTCCTTGGAAAGTTCCTGACTTTCACCGGCTCTACTTTCATCTCGGGATTATTTGAGCATGTGGTTTGCGTTCAAGAATGCCCTGTAAATATAAACAACTATTACTACTGGAGTACATTTAATGACAAAAATGTGCTAATGCCGCGCTGACGACACTCGCCCTTGAATTACATTCCTTATAAGGGCGATGCTGCTCGGCCCGGCCGCCGAGCTGCGGGCCGGCTTTTGCCGCGCTGCCCTCGCCACCCACTCATCTCTGTCCGCAGTAAAATAACCTAAATCAAAGGTGTGTGCCCCCGCCCTCCGAGGGTACCCCCTGCCAGCCCCCTGCAGGGGCGCTCACCGACGGTGCCTCACGGTCGGTAACAAGAAACACCGGTAAACGTGAGAGCAAACCTACCTCTCACTCTAAAATTCTTGCTCTTCGGAGCTGCGAAGAAATAATAAAATGTTTTTGAAAACAATAATAATAATATTAAAAAGAAACCTCCAGCCCCTCGCCTCCGCAGGACCGAGAAGGGCAGCTCGGGCAGCGGCCACGGATGCGCTGATGCCTCGGTCCTGTCCTCCCCCTGCCCAGCTCGCAGGGCAGAGCGAGGTGCGGGATGGTCTCTCGGGAAGCTTTTGGGGGTGTCAGAAGCCGCGGTCCCGCTTGGCAGCCCCCACCCCGAGACCCGAGCGGCGGCACGGAAGGGCTGGTGAGGGCCCTCCCGTCCAGCTCCCGGACCGCTGCAAGGGAAGCACCCGCCTACCGAGGAACTGCTTTGAATTAGGCGCGATAATGACCTTCTCCTCGGCCAGGGGAGGCGAGTCAAGTGCCTTTGCGCTCCTGGCGGCTGTCCTGGTTTCAGTGACGGCTTTGCCCGAACTGCTCTTAAAGTTGCTGCAGCAGAAGGGTTAAAAATCCGCCGGAGCCCCGGTGGCCGGAGGGGGCCCCTCGCGTCACCGACCCCCGATGGTCCCGCCGGCAGCGGGCTGCGGCAGAGCAGCGGGGCCGCGGGCGGGCCCTATGTCCCACGTCCTTCCCTGTCACCCCGACACCAGTTCAGGGCGCAGATCCCTCTCCTGTCTCTCACACCACCCAAAATGACAGAGAGGGGCAACGGGTTTGTTCTCCTGTTTTATTTCGAAGAATAAAGCAGTTCCTTTCCCCGCTTCTACGTCTTCTCTGACGGAAAAAGAAAAATCCCGGGCCGGCCCAGGGCAGACGGGTGGGTTATGGCAAGGCCGCCGCCGCGGCTCGGGGCTGGCGGTGCCCTCAGGAGGAGCCCCGCGGTGCCCCCGCCGATGTCCCCCGCCTCAGACCCGCCTCTGGCCCGGGCACGTCGGCGTCCGCCCGGCCACCCAGCGCCGGAGCTAGAGCTTGTCCCTGCCTCTTGCGCAGCACACAAGCTGTTTCGGAAGGTGCCCAGGGCTCGAGGAGCGAGCGGGGAACCCGCGCCCAGGCGGGTTAAGCGGGGGCACGGCAGCTGCCGGGACCTGCCCCGCCAACATCAAACCTGCACGCGGGGCTTTGTCGGCTGAATTGGCCCCTCTGAGGGGGCATCTTTCGAGAATTGCAAAGAAAATACTGTCTTGCAGTCGCTGTAATCCACGGTTTTCATTTACTATTATTCAATCAGGATTTATCTCTGTTTTTTTAGGAGGCTACTTTTCCAGGGCTGTTACTCGATACTGATCCATTAAATCATTCCAGCTGAGAGATTAAATGTATGATTTGCAACCAGCTGGATTTCTTAAATGGTGTCTTCGCCTCCCTTCAGAGTATGAGCAGATCCGACGAGAAAACACTTTGCTTTGGCATGGAAACTCGCACATTTGCCCGAAAATTACCACACGGAGTTCATTCAATGCCAACAGTATTCTCTTCCTTTCTCTTCACTGGATTAGATTTCCCCCAGCCATAAAATGACTCCAAAAGTGAGATACCATCGAAATGGCAACGCATGCCAAGCGAGCGGGTAGGCGGCAGGCTTAAGCCTTGCCTCGTTCTATCACCGCAGCCGCTCTCTGCGTCTCTCAGGGCTGCCCCGGCTCCAGCGAGCCCACTCAAGCAGCGCCGGCCCCGGGGAGGGGGAGTTCGCGGCTGGGCACTTACGGGGCCTGGGATCCCCTCTCTACGCAACCCTCGGGGCCGATCGCAGGGGCGATCTGTGTCCTTGCAGGGGGCGGGGGTCAAGGGCAGGCTAGCGAGACTGCGCCCCCCGGACAGAGCTCGCTGTCGTGCACCAGCGGGGCGATGCGGAGGAAGGAGTGACCCCTTCCCACCGACACTAGGCCAGATAATAAATACACTCTATTTAGGGTAATTACGAAAAAAAAAAAAGTAAAAAAAAGACCTCTCCAAGCTAAAAGGGATCTTTTCTCCGACCGCAGAGACACCACACCTGGGGGGATTTGCCACACCTATGGGGAAGAAAGCATTTTCTGGGCACGCTCGGGGAGACGGAGCCGGGTCCGCGCACACCCCCGCAGCAGCAGAGCCCCGTGTCAGTCAGCGACTCTTCTTCCCTCTGACCGCCCTGGTTTCTGCTAAAAGCGCCAGTGAGGTGGGATCATCCACTGATGAAGCTGCTTCCTCGGGGACGCAGCGAGGTGACCTGCCCGGGGACAAACCCCCGTCCCACGCCACTCTCTCCACAGCTACCCGAGGGCCCCGCGCCGCCCGGTTCCGCGCCCCGCTCAGGGCTGCCAACACGTCTCTGCCCCACGTCTGCCTTCGTTTGGTTCAGGGAGGTGTCCTAAGCTTCCTGACTTTCCAGCTGTTGATATTTTTCTTTCGATTCGTAATTTCCCAATGTCCCCACATTTCCCCAGCTCCAGCCGTGGCCTCGCTCGGTGCGCGGTGCACTGCACTGCGGATGTTTGCCCCGAGCATTGGGCTCGTGGGTAACCGAATATCTCACGGTACGGAGAGAAACCCAGCGGTCCCTGGCCCCGCAGCCGCCGGGGAGCCCCGTTCACGGGCTCCAGGATCCCCTGTGCCCAGGGGAGGCCGTGCCCTTGCCCTGCTCCCCCGGCTTTGGCGGTGGGCGGCCAAGCGGAACGGGACAGCGGGACAGGGCTGCAGGGCGCGGATCCCGCTCCTGGCCCGTGCGTGTCCCGGCGGCGGGGAACAGCCGGGGTGCTCCCCGGACAGGTTCCACGGCGTCGGGGGAAATGGACGAGGAGTCCCAGAGCCGCGCTGCTCGGGTCGAGCCTTCCTCGAGGATGTTGCGACCTCAGTCTCTGCTAACGCCCCGTCACGCAGTTCTCCGGTGACAAAAGGGGGACCGTATTTAGCCACTTTTGATTAAACGCATGACACCGAACCAGAGGTGTTCAGCCACCTGCACCCCTCGCGGCAGCACTTCGGGTGTGCGGGGACAGATGTCTCACCCACGGGTGACTGTCTGGCCGTGCACCTCCGCCACCTCCTCGTGGAGGACAGCGAGTCCCCGCGCCGCGTCGGTCCACCCGCTGCGGAGGGGCCACTTCCCCCCGGGGCACCTGCCACCGGCTTTTCCAAAGCACCGGGCAGAAGCCGAGCCCCGCAGCGGGGACAACAGCTGCTCACCTTGTGGAGGAGGTGGGAATGAAAGGGAAGGAAAGTGGGGAATGAAAGGGAAGGAAAGTGGGGAGCGGGATCAGATCGGAGCCTGCCCGCGCTGTGTTCGGCTCCGCAGACTTTACTGATAAAGTGCTCTCTGATCTAGTTCCCTGCTCCCAACCTCCAGCACATCTACATTGCTTTGGAACGGCGCGGTTGGGAGTACCTCTGCCCAGACCCAAACTTCTGCGCAACTAGAAATCACTCTTCCAATATCATTTATTGGAATTTGTCCAACTTTGTCTAAAAACTGTAGACTTTATCAAGTCCCTCTTTATAACTCCTCACACACCCCGGGTTTTTTTCGTCCTCCCTGTTGCCAGCCAGTCTTGCCTGGGTTGACACCCAGACGAGCTCCTGACAGTCACTTTTCAGATTCAGATGTTCGTCTCACACGCGTTAGCTCCGAATGCTGCCTCGGTTTTCGCGCTGCAGCCTATTTTTGGAGAGCAGGGCAGCGCAAATGAATATTCCTTATGAAGGTAGCTTTCAACGGATTCTTTACAAAATCTATTCCCCCTTCCTCCCTCCCACCTCCTGGGTACACACGCACCATACCGAGGTTTGCATTTTTCATGGAGGGACAAGTAAGTCTATAAAAGGCATGTTTGTTTTTCCTGGCTGTTTCAAATATGTATTTCCTGGAGGACTTCGCATCTGATGGGGTCATCAGAAGCACATGTGCGATTTTCATCTTTCCAAGTTATTTCTCCTCTCCTATCGCCCTTTCCTTACCAACGCTGTATGCTGATTTGACATTTTAACTGTCTGTCCACCTTATTTTGCACTGAACCAGTCTCTCCATCCCAGACTCATGGTGAGGTCCCAGTTTGTTTTGGTGCATCTGACTGGGTCTTCTTGTTTTGCCTTTTTTTTATTTATATTTTTGTGTGTGTGTGTTTTGTTTTGTTTGTATTTTGTTGTTGACCCTTTTTTTTTTTTGGGGGGGGGGTGGGGGGAATGTTTAAAAATAGTTTTTTTTTCTACACGGCTTGGGCTGCAGGTGGTATGCCGGCCAGCTGTACACCGGTACTCTGTATAAAGGCAGAGTTGATATTTAGAGCTGGAGATGGAGCATTCTTGTCCAAACCTGGGCGAAAAATATATAATCTCTAATAAACGACCCCCGCCTCCCGTTTATTTTAACGGTAAGGAGATGGAACTTCTTCCCGAGCCAGGAGGCGCCTCCTGGATTCATGGAGGGGAGGCTTTTAGCACCAGTCCCCGCAGCAAAATAGAAAGAAGGTTATGCCGCAGCCCAGCTCCGAGGTTTATGTATTTTTTCCAAGTCCCAGAGCTACTCTCCTTCAGACAAAACCTTCACCTTTTCCTTGTGTACTGAAGCACTGAAAGTTTCCTTCAGTGTATTTTTCTTGGCTGTCTGATCCTCAGCGTTTTGATTCACTAAGCAGAAGTTAAAGATTTCTGCAGTAAGGGCCGGTGCCCAGTGTTTTCATCGCCACCCCCCTACATTATTTGTCATGCTCAAGTGAGGGTTTGTTCAAGGCAAAAGCCAGCTCATACCGGGCTGCATTTGTTTCTCCTAAAGAAGGCAAGAGATTTTGTTTCCGGGTATGGTAACAGGAGCCCCAGTGCCTTACACAAACATCGCTGGGCAGGCAGGGGCACTCCCAAGGCTTCTCGTTCCGGGGCTGCAGCAGCCCCCCTCAAACACATTGAGACGTTGGTTAGGCCCAAACTGCTGCACCAGCTCTGGAGAGAAGAGGCAAAGCAGCTTTGTCCTGGGCAGCTCACAAAAATGTGCCAAGTGGGCATATTGTGTAGATCGGGATCTCCCATGTAGATCATGCTGACTGCCTCCAAAATGGCTTGTATCATCCAAAGGAAAATGCGGCCACCCAGTCTTGTAGACGAGAGTCCAGATTACCCCCAAGAGCCTGGAAGGGCTCGCAGATGGAAGGTGTTCAACCAGCAAGCTCTGGCATACGGTCTCCTATTCACAGGAAAGGCTGTTTCTCCTATAAACTTGCTACCTGTCCCCAGAAAAGTGTCGGAAATTGTGCCACATCTCCAGCAGCCCGTCGGGATGCTCTCTCATCGCATCCACCGGTATTT
The DNA here is from genome assembly GCA_013400315.1 of Bombycilla garrulus. NCBI lineage: Eukaryota > Metazoa > Chordata > Aves > Passeriformes > Bombycillidae > Bombycilla > Bombycilla garrulus. Next base: position 624,522 of record VXBU01014508.1, read on the forward strand.
CCCCGTCAAAGGGACGAGTTGTGCCTTGTCAGGAAGGACAGAACTGTTTTCTATCTCAAATGAGCTATTTCTCTCATGGCTCTCTTCAGCACAGCACCACGTCCATGAATGCTCAGACAGTAAAATATAGCAGAAAAAAAGCCATCTGCCCTAGTACACGTGAATATTCAGCACTCTGCTATCTAAAAGAATGACTCCACTTACACGGTGGGGGCCGCAAATGTGGAATACATTGTGTAATTTGTGTAATTTGGTGAGATTTCATTTTGAGATCGAAAATTGAATACATATATGTTACATATACACACATATATAGATATGTATGTATATATAAGTATGTGTGTGTGCATATATGAGACAGAGAGTGCGATTCTTCCCAAATTGTCCAAGCTGTATGAGATCTGCCGTGCAGTTTGCCCGCCACATCCTGGCTTCAGTCCGAGAGTAGCCAGGGGGAGTTCCATGGATAAAACCTGCCAGAACTGAACCGTCTTTTTCTTTATGCCCCGAAACCCATGCGGGTACCCCAGGAACAGCCAACCCTGAGATGAGATATGTCCCATGTAACCTAATGCTAGTGAATCATAACTAATCTGTTTAAAATCAAGGATTAGTCACGTCAGTTTCGGCATATTAATCTATCGGGAACTTTTTTTGTGCGTGGAAAATTGGAGGGATTTGGGCTAATTTACCAAACATCAGTACTAAGGCAAGTACGGTCTGATAAAATGAGTCTTAACATGTTCGGGGTTTCAGGTTGCATTACACACGTCCCATCACTGGGGTTTTGAGCTGTGTGCGTCCTTAATGCCAGATTGACCTGCAGAATTATTTTCTTGCTGCATCATTTCTGTTTCTAGCCATCTTTAAGTGGTATCAGAGTCTTGCCCTCTCTTAATTCATCCATATATAAGTGATCCTCACTGAAACGTACATGAGTTTTCACAGATCCCACTCTCTCAAAGGGCCTTTCTCACCGTGTCAGCCCTTCCTTTACCTTTCCTGATCGAATTCTGCCTCCTCTGTGCAATATGACCTTTTATTAATCACATAAACCCCATCCTGTTTTCATACTGCCTCTTCAAATATTCCCTATCTTGGCTGTAATTTTCTCATTTTTTCTTTCTCCAGCAGGCAAAGCCTTAAGGCTTTATTTCGGTTTCGAGGCCATGTTTTATTAACCCAGACATTCTGTTTTTCTTCCCAAATTTATTTCTATCTACAAAAATACAAAATAATTAACTAACCAATTAATTAAATCTTCGCCATATTGCAGCACTGCGTGTGTTATTTTACAGGCAGCAGAGATCTTCTGTAGCTCTAGGAAGCAGTGGTTCCTCTACTTGCAAAATATTTATTTTCAAGGAATTAAAATTCATAGCTAAAATTATTAGGTGCCTCTCAACGGAAATAACAGGATCTTCTACTTAGACCCTAATGCACATAAGGCCACACTGGTAAGCTCCCACAGCACAGGCATCAGCCTCATCATCTCTGCTGCTGAAAAAATCACCCCAAAGCGCAGAAGCGGGGGAAACATAAACCCGAATATACCAACCACATTGTCTCCAATAAAATATTGCACGCCCCTGCGCCCCAGCGTAATGACAAAACTGGGAATAACCGCGACCGAGGGAGAGCTTTTTTCAGGAGACCGAAACTCCCCATTACCGACATCCATACATTCCCTTCTAGAGGCTTTTAACGGGACCTCAGAGAAATGTGCTCTTAGCGGACACTCGCAAACGCACAAAGGCGCTAATCCAGACCCAGATTACATCAAATTAGGACACTACCCTTAAAATACTCCCACTGATTGAAATTTCAGCGAGCATCTGAAACCTGGACACGATCTTTGCTGATCTACACATATTTCTATCCCGCTTGAAGTCATATCGGGTTTTTTTGTTTATTTTTCACAAGAAGATAATTCTAAAGAAGGTTTAAAAAGACAAAAAAAAAAAGGTATAAAACTGCAAGTCTGGGAACATTTTAAGCACATAACACATTCGGCTTCTAGCAAAGACGGACAACGAGGGTGAAAGCTTCAGGGGTCCTGAGCTATTTTAATGGGACAAACTGGCAAGCAACCTGCATGTCTCTTTTTCCGCCCGGTGCTTACAGGTAAGGAAATTAAAAAGAAAGAGAGAAAGAAAAATGAGAGGAATCAAGAAATTCCTTTCCCAGCATCCCGCACGCACCGGAAAGGCGTTTGCAGCCCCGCCGTGCTGGATCCCGGAGCGGGGTCTGGTCACGCTCGCTTTGCCCACCCGCCCGCGGGGCCAGGTGGGCGGGAAACGGGGCGGCTTTTTGCCGGGGCAGGCGGACACAGGGGCAGGAAAGCCCGCAGCCTGCACGGCCGTGCCCTCGTGGAGCAGGTGGGCGACCGCTCCGCTTCCCTGAGGGCCCGCACTGCCCGTCCTTCCCCGTGTCCTCGGCTCTCCGCTCCCGCAGAGCGACTTGAGCTGCGCCCAGCGCTCCGCGCTCCCCCGAACCGGGCCGGCGAGGCCCCGGCGTGCCCGGGCTAAACGGAGCAGGGTGGCCGGGCTCTGACCACCTGGCACCGCCTTCCCCGCCGTCCCACCGGGACACCCGCTCTGCTCCGCTCAGGGCCGAGCCCGAAAACTCCCCGCGGGCCAGTGAAGCAACCATACTCCGAGTTAGATTTCTAAATTTTATTATAAAATAAAAGCAGAAATATTTTCCAAAGAATGTATTCACATAATATAAACAATAAACAAAACTAAGTTGAGTGACTTGCTTTTGATACTGTCGTTTAGGCCTAAACTTGAGCAGCAATTCCTGTTTTCTTTTTAAAGCCCGCTCCAACCCGCGTTGCCCATTGAAGGGAAAATCTACCTCTGCCTTCCTTCGGGCCGGAGCCGGGCCATCACTTCCTTTCCCACCCAGCAAATGGCGAAAGCACCACATGGACAAGGCCAAAGAAGCTGTCTCTCTGCATAGCATCAGCTACAAGAAGGTTACAGAGTCTGCCTAGAGAGCGTGTTGCTGCTATATCTTGACTACAACTTTTGTATTCTTAGTTGAAATTGTACATCGTACACCTGCCATGGATACATAACTACAATAGAATAACGGGAGAGCGATGTGTAACTTTCAAACAGGCATGGCAAGAGCAGCCTTGCGTTCCCCTTTCTTTCCCACCCCCCAAAAAAAAAAAAAAAGTATCACGATGTGCCTCTTCCCACGCAGACCGGCGATATTTGTGAAGTTAAGGCTACAATGAGCTGCTACACCGATCAGCCTTACAGCCTGCCGTGCAAATCACGGCTCCTGTCCAACAGTCCTCACACGCCTGAAAACGCCTGTAAGCAACCCTTAGGGCTTTTCACAACATCAGTACCCACAGCGGAGTCCACTACCTTGCAAAACCTGCTGCCAAAGGGCACAACACATCCACTGGCACTACCAGCCAGCCTGCTGCCAAAGGGCACAACACATCCACCAAGGTGTTTGTCATTACTTTCAAAGTCCCTGGTAAAATCAAAGGGAAAAAAAAAAAAAAAAAGGAAAAAATTGAGTAAAGGAGGGCTGGCGCAAAGGAGGGAGCGTGTACACGGTTTTAAGAGCCCAGATCGACCAAGTTAGATGACATGGGGTTGAGAATGGAGTCCTGCAAGCTGTGGTGGTGCATGGGGTCGGCGCTGGGCACGGGGATGGCGCTGGGGCCCTGGGGGTGGCCCAGGCCGTGCAGAGGCTGCAGCCCGGGGTTGGAGCTGAGCAGCAGCGCGGGGCTGGAGGAGGTGTGATCCGGGGTCCCTGACGGCGTCTTCTCGTCCTCTGAGCTCCCCAAAACTGTCTTATTGCCGTTCATTGACGCCGAGAGCGGATTGTGGCTGTTGGAGTTGGAATTCTCGTTGTTTTCCCTATAGGAAACATAAAAAGAGGGAGGGAAATCACCATGCGGCCGTCGCTCCGGGGTGCGCACCGCGGGAGCAGGGGCGGCAGGGAGCTGGCTCCGGGGAGCAGCGAGTGGAGGGCAATGCAAAAACAGCGGGTTTAAAAACTCTGCCAACCTCCAAGGCCTCTTCATCTGGCACTTAGGTCTAAGGTCCGCTGAGCTTGTAAGCAGTCTCCCACCAGCCCAGCGGAAAGTGTCATTTTGCCAAACCGTAATTTTCTGCGTCCAAAGGGCTTGCACAGCGTGAGGAGTGGGGCGGAAGGGAAGAAGACATTTAAAAANNGAATTTTGACTTTTAAACTTTAAAACTGCTCTAGGAGCTGAAGAGATGTTCAGCCATGATTTCTCCTGGGAAGGCCAAAGACCGGCGAGCTGCAGGCAGGATGGCTCTGTGCAGCAGAACACCTCCCGGGCTCACATCAGGAGGGAAGGTCTCTCGCTTAAGTAACTGGACATATTTTTTTTCCCCTCGCCCTGAGCTTCAAGCTCCAAACATAGCCCAATATGGACGATAAGGAAAGTGAACAGAGTTAACCCGCTGCTTCCCCCGACCCTCTCGGGAAATGCTCCGCACGCCCGCCGCTGCTCCTCCGTCTCCTCCCGGGACGGCGTGGACGCAGCCGGGCTGGCCCTCACACGGCTCCGCCGCGGGGGCAGCCGGCACCACCGGAGGGCCTGCCGACAAAGGCTCGGAAAGGCAGGACCTAGTTTCGAAATTCATCGCCGGGTAAACACCAAGAAATCGCTGGAGGAGGGCCAAACCCTTGCAGATATATCTATATATTTATATATATCTATATATGAGTTGGTTTTTTTTCCCGGAAATGTGAGTGGCAAGAAGGGGTCGGAGTTGCCGTCCAGGCAAGCCTCCATAGCCTCGTAGAAATAGTTTAGACACCGTTCTGCCTGAAGTACTGAAGCCACTGCAAGCCTATTGAAAAGCTTCTGCGGAAGTTTTGTAACACATTATCTGGCAGAGGGGCCCTATCCTGCAGGATTTGGTCGAGAGACGTTAAGCTATTGCACTGACGGATTTTCCTCACTAAGGGCTGCAGGATGTGGCTGGAGACACTTAGTGCCAAAAAAATAAAAACAGACAAGAAAGCTCTGTTTGAACAGGTTTCCTTGAGTGGATGGCAATCCCATGAACGGTCTGTTTTCCAACGCCTGGAGTGTAATATTAGGTTGAGTGTATTTTTCAATGTCAAAAATATTATTTGTCTCTGGAGACTTTTAAAATTTGATTCCCCAGGAAAAAAAAAAAAAAGGAATTAAATAAGTGTAGCCTTCATTTCCTTTGGATATTTGGAGGTGAGTCCCTGCTATCAGCAATAAAAAGGATCTCTAACATCTCATAAAACCAACACTTGCGAGGATTTGAAGTAAAATTAAAGCGCTAGCACGCTTTCGGGAAATGAAGAGGGTAAATCTGTGCCCGAATCTGCCGGGCTGCACAGCAGCGCGGCCGCGGCGCTGCCCGTTTCCAAAACACGGCTGCTAGAAGCCAGAGGTAGAAAGAATTCTCCTTGGAGGCACGGATCTACAGGATTCTGATCCGCTAATTAACCGCGCAGATCATACGATCATACGATTGCCTGTACGGACCGGGTAATTCAGTGAGCTCGTGAACGCAGTAAGAGGAAGACTTCGAACCGTCTTCCTAAGGCACAGGGACTGCTGACGGAAAAATCATCCCGAATAGCCAGGGATGTAGGCATTAACCTCTTCCCGGCGATTAATGGTCCTTTCGCTCCACTTAATGTGAAACACAAAGATGCAGAATCACATTCGGCCTAAGAGCACACACCTATTCACGTGCGTTCACGAGCACCTTGCTGGGCAGCGAGTAAGAGCTGCAATGTCATGAGCGAGGCAAGAAGTTGCTCCACTCAGTCCTTGTTTCCTGCCGCACGCCAGGAGCCGAGGACCGAGGACACATTTGCTACCAGCGCTCAGACCCACGCGTTGCTGGCTGCCCGCCGGCTGCCCTTTTCTGCACCGGGGTAACCCTCAAGGACACGCTCAGAGCTGTGCGCCGAGCCCTTGCCCTTGGGCCCCGCCGCCGCCTGCCTCTCCCGACCGGCCGCGGACAGGCACGGGCACCTCCGGCCGGGCTCCACGCCGGGTCGCGGCGGTGAGGAGGCGGCAGCGCTGCTTAATCGGGAGCCGCCGCAGGCCGTGAGGAGCGTCCCTGGCAGCGGAGGCTGCCCCGGGCCCGCCGCGGCGGCTGCGCGGGGAGTGGGACGCAGGCGGGGAACGGGTCGCGGCCGCCTCTCCCAGGGCTGCTTTTGGTGGACAGATGCCTTCACCGAGCGCCCAGCTCGCTCGCTTCTGGTTCTCTGGGCGCCCCCGAGGCGGAGAGCCGCCGTCCTCTCCCGGCGGGCCTTCCGCAGTCGGGGCCGGGAGAGATAGAGAGGCTCGGGGTGAGCACCGGGGTCGGGGAGCCGCGGGCGCCGGGGGAGCAGTGGGAGCCGTACCTTTCCTTGGCCTCGGCGGCGCGGTCCCGCTGCCGGCGGTTCTTGAACCAGTTGCTGACCTGGGTGGTGGTGAGGCCGGTGGCCTCGGCCAGCTCCCGCTTCTCGCGGGGGGACGGGTAGGGGTTGTGGGCGTACCACTCTCGGAGGACGCTGCGGCTCTTCTCCTTGAAGCAGTAGCTGGTCTCCTCGCCGTCCCAGATGGAGCGGGGCAGCGGGAACTTGCGGCGCACCCGGTACTTGCCCACCGCCCCTAGGGGTCGCCCCCGCAGCTTCTCCGCCTCGATGTAGTGCGCCTTCAGCCAGAGCTGCTGCAGCTTGGGGTGGTTGTGGGGCGAGAACTGGTGGCTCTCCAGGATCTTGTAGAGCTCGCGGAAGTTGCCGCGGTGGAAGGCCACCACCGCCTTGGCCTTCAGGACGCTCTCGTTCTTGTGGAGGTGCTCGCAGGCAGGGAGGGACCAGAGGACCCGCCCCAGCCGCTCGATGTTGCCGCCTTGCTGGAGCACCTCGCAGACGCAGGCCACTTGCTCTTGGGTGAAGCCAAAAGTCGGGAGCATCGACATGGTGAGCCCTGCCGCGCCGCGCGCCCTACGGCCGCATAGAGGGGAGCGGCGCGGGGCGGCGGGCAGCGCCCGGCATGCGGGGCCGGCCCCGGGGCGGCGG
>VXBU01014508.1:631802-751200 GCA_013400315.1 Bombycilla garrulus
AAAGTGATTATCCGCGCTGTGATTGGTCCGGTTATCTGACCCGGGGACTGCCAGGAGAAGACAATAGTTTTAGTCAAATTATTTGCCATGGTGACGCTGTCAATCAGGGGTAACCCGATCTGTTTTGAGGTGGCTCCCCGGCTGGGTTGACAGATTGCTCAGATCCACTCAGAGGCGGCCCTGCGAGCTTAGATATTAGCTAGCGAGGGAGAAATTTCCGTCGTGATTGACGCTGCAGGCGCCCGTCGGAGGAGAGGGGGAGCGCGGAGCCCTGGCCCCTGCTCCTCGCCGCAGGGCACTGCGGCGCGGCGGGACGGAGCCGCCGTCCCTGCCCGGGCCCGCCGCCCCGGCTGGATCCCGCAGCCCCATCCCGGCCCCGCCGCTTGGGACAGCGGGCTCTGCCATCCCTGGCACCCGCGACTGCAGTGCGAGGAAAAGCCCGTCTCCGGCCCTCGCAGAAAAATTTCTTTCTAAAATTGTTCCCTTATAGCCCCTCTCCCCAGCGCCCAGTAACCACTGTTGGGGGGTTTTATAAGGAAGGGGCCTCTCATGTACAATGGAGACCCTGTTCGTGACCTGGGATCCCATTACACGCTTCTCGTACCTGCCCGGGAGCGAGAAGGCACGATGATACGGGGCCGGAGAGGGATCGCCTCTCCGTAAGTCGCCGGCCGTGCACCACCACGCTCCAGCGTGAAGGGCGCTGGCATTTGTGATCACTGGACGCCGGACATTTATTTATACTCGATTTCGAAAGCGTGTCGTGGTATTTCATCCAAGAGAGGAACACGTGTAAGAAGTGTAAAAGTCAGAAACACTTCGCTTGATTAAACGGACCCTTTTCACCCACACATGCCCTTTGCACACCGCGTTTTAAATTTTCCGACAGTGCGGGGCAGGGACCTGCATCATTTCCCGTCCCTTGCCAGTCTACAGAAAGTGAAAGGCGCGGGAGAGAGGTTGTGCAAGCTGCAAAGTGGAGGGAGAGGGTGCGATGAGTGGGTGAAGGGAGCCGCGGTGCCTCTTCGGGAGCGGCGCATGGGGTGGCGGCCAAATGGGACCGCCGGGGCGGAGGCTAGCCCAGGTGAGGGCACTCGGGAGGAGCCTCCCGGCCACAAATTCAGGATAGTCTCCATGACCTGTTATGCTCTCCTTCTGCTGAGAAATAATAATGAATGCCACAAGCTCTTTCTACGGTATTTGCAGTCCTGACAGGAGAGGTCTCTGCAATTGTGGGTTCCTGCCACGGTACCGTTTTTACCCGCCCCGGCGCGTCAGGGATTTACCGAAGCCACAAGAGACCGGACTGCGGCTCCCTGCCTCGCAGCCTGAGCCTTCCGGCCGCCGGACCGAGCCTCCGTGCCGGCCCGGGCGGGAGAAGCGGCCGTCCCCGGGGGAAGGCGAGGCTGGGGCGGCGGCTCGCAGCCCGGCGGCTCCCGGCGGCGGCGGCTCCCGGCGAGGACTCGCGCCAGGGCTGCGGCCGGGGGAAATGCGGCGGGGGAGGGCGGCAGGAGGAGGAGGAGGAGGAGGAAGAGGGCGGGGTAGGGGGGCAGCGGATCAACCGTGTCCAGGTCTCAGCGTGTCCGAACGCCTGTGCACATCCGCGGCGTACGCCGGTGCTTTCTCGAGTGCACTCCGCGGTGGAAGCTGCGTCGTCCTCCTACCTGTCCGTCCGGCTTTTTCACGAGTGCTGCCGTAAGGGAACAGTGGCAAGCCGGCGGTTCCCGCCCTGGATCCTCCGGGGACGGAAAATAGAGGCTTCTTTTTCAGGTCGAGAAAAGAATAGCTCAAATTCGTTTAAAACAAAATCGGGCATGTTGGTGACGGGTCGGTAAATCCCCCTCGCATGATGCTCCCTCCGTTCCTTTACAAAATGAGCTCTCGACCGCTTAGTGCCTCGATTCCAGCCGATCTCTGCAGGACTCGAACTGTGCTTGTTTGTAAACGAAAGCATCCCGATCCCAGCGCTTCCTAGACAACCTTAACGGCTGGGCAGTTCAGCTGCAGCGAGCAGCGACGGGACGGGACGGGACAACCGCGCCACTTCAAAGGGTGCTCTGAGCAGAAACGGCAACAAAAACACAAATCCCCTCTCCCGTCCCCGACCTCTGCGCGCACACAATGTGTGCCTTCCGCTCCCTCCCGCAATGGGGACCGTGGAAATATAATGAAAAGTGCTAGCGAGGTCTGAGCTGTGTCTCCCGCCTCCTCGCTGCCGTGCTCGGTCGCCCCACATTTATTAGGGATATACCTGACTCCTCTTCCTCTCTTTCTGTCTCAAAAACCACAGTCTGAACGGAAGCAGCTGTTAGCCCTAGCTGGAAAGGAGATCTCAAAACCTGTTGCATACATTTAGACCTGAAAAAGAGTCTTCTTAGCACCCTAAAAAGTGAGTACAGAGTTTACACTCCAGCTGCTCCTTAGGCGGTTTCACTTTAGGCTGTCTTAGCCGGGCTGTAGCTTGTATGTAATGTAAGTTCACTTCCCAGAGTGGGGCAGAGGCAGGGCTACCCCCTTCCCGGGCACCCTGTATCAGCTTGTGTCCTAGAGCAATCGTAAATTAGTGACATCTGGATCCAAATTCTACATAACTGCTTTTATCTTTAGGGAAAGAGAAAAATTTCCGTACGCGCTAGAAGTCAGAGCAGATACTGGCTGCACAGCCGCGGCACGGGGCGAATCTCGCTGTGGTGCCTTGCGAGCGAAACAGGCGATCGGGAGAGGAGCTTTTTTTTAGCATTTGCGAAGGCTCTCCTTCCCTGCCATAGTATTACAGAGCAGGAGGGGCGAATAGCCTGCTCACGTTTACCCCTGGACCGACGAAATCTTTTCGCCTGGCTGCTGCCAGCTCTCTCCCGTTTAGCTGTCGTGGAAAGTTTTAGCTGAGCCGACCCAAAGTCCTGCTCGGCTCCGCTGCCGTCGGGTGGACAAGGCCGGGGTTCCACCCCGGTCTGGGCCCGGCTGTCACTCTGCCGAGGGCCCACTGGGCAAGCGCCTCACCCCTCCGCGCAGCAGAGTGCGAGACCGTCAGTGTCAACACAGTCTTTGGGAAACATGAGTGAAATAAGCGACGCTCCTTTCATTAGTTGTGACACAGACTGGCGGAGGAACGCGGTGTGGGCGGGCGGTTTTCCTCCGAGGAGCCTTTCCTTGCACGGAACTGCTCCGTGCCCACGAGTGAGTGCCAAAGTAAAGCTGCAGTTATCTGGAAATCGCCTCTTCGGCTCAGCCTTCACCTTCCCTTTGTAGACGACAGCCTGTATGGGAGGCTGCAGGCCCGCATCGTTCCTATCGAGCACAGGGACCAATTAACCCAAGCTGCCCGACACTTTTCTGCCAGCCTCCTCGACCACAGCTTTTGCGGAGCCCCTCATCGTTCTCACCGAGCTGGGCTCGGGACAAACCTGTCACCCTCTCTCACGGGGCTATGGACACGTCCGCTCCTGCCAGCCAGCTGTGGGCTCGGCAGGGAGACAGGGCCACCTCCAAGGGCGCTGTTATCGGCAGGGGTAGCGAGCAAATGATAAGCCCCACAACTTTCACAGGCCAGAAAGAAACATCTTCCCCGCCGATGTCCACTAGCGTGGCTAGGATTGTAGAGAGAGCAACCAAAGTGACTGACAGCTCCGAGATTTTTCTTTCTTTCTTTCTTTCTTCTCTTTCTTCTCTTTCTCTCTTTCTCTCTCTCTTTCTCTCTCTCTTTCTCTCTCTCTTTCTCTCTCTCTTTCTCTCTCTCTTTCTCTCTCTCTTTCTCTCTCTCTTTCTCTCTCTCTTTCTCTCTCTCTTTCTCTCTCTCTTTCTCTCTCTCTTTCTCTCTCTCTTTCTCTCTCTCTTTCTCTCTCTCTTTCTCTCTCTCTTTCTCTCTCTCTTTCTCTCTCTCTTTCTCTCTTTCTTTTCTTTCTTTTCTTTCTTTCTTTCCTTTTTAATTTTTTTTTTCTGTCCTTTTGGTGGGACAGCAATATGCTTTCCCCTTAAAATCGGTGGGGTGTACTGAGGCCAAAAGCATGCCTCAATTAAACTGCTGCTCTGGCTAGATGGTGTATGCTCTGGCTAGATGGTGTAGATGGTGGTTCTATTTTTAGTGGGTTTTATTTTGTTTTATTATATTTTATATTTTTTAATTTTTATTTTTATTTTGTTTTGGTTTTGGGATCATAGCGAACTTTGCCGCGATACTGGGCCTACCTGCCCCGCACCCTTCAACCCGGGGACTCAGCTCAGTTTCCCTGTGCTCACAAGTTTTTCCGTGGCGGTACTAGGGCTTCTTTAGGCGGCCAAAAAATCACCCGGGATTCCCGGAGGCAGTTTTGTAACCCGGATCCGCCGGTTGTTCCCCCCCGCCCTCACGTTATTTATTCACGCTTTTATTTATTCTTGAGTTTTGTTTAAAATCTATCCCATCAGAGATGGCACTAAGTTCCTGTCTCGACTGACAAAAAGAAAGCACAGCAGCCGATAACTAAATGAAGACAAACAAGAATTGCTTGTTCTTCCCTGATTTGGGGAGAAAGGAATAATTCAAAGCTTTTGCTGCGTGCAATGCACCGTTCCTCAAGGGGACGGGTCAAGGATTTCAGATATGTAGCGGGTAACTCGATTATGCTAACACACTCCGCTTGAAAGAGAACGCTGGTGGGTGCGGGGCAAGACCGAGGTGCTGGGGACTGGGGGCACGCTGCTGGGAGCCGACGGGAGCGGAGCCTCTGCCCCACGGAGCCTCTGCCCCACGGAGCCTCTGCCCCACGGAGCAGCCCCGTTCCTGCAGCTCCGCCGCTCCGCTCCAGCATGGAGCCGTTTCCCCGCCGGCTGGACCTGAGATGCTCGTGTAACAACTTCGAAAGAGATCTATTAATCAGGAGATGGGGGCCTGATGGGACGTGACTGAGTCGGCCCCGGTGAACCTCCCCGTCCCCGCCCGCCGGCCTCCCCCTGGTGAAATGGGACTCCGGGGGCGGCTCTGTGTCCCCAGCTCAGGGCGCTGTAACCTTCCGAGCTCCCCACGAAACACGATAGCTCCCCCCAGCCGACTAATGCGGCCGGTCCTGATTACTTTCTCAAGCTCGGGAGAGAGGCTGAGAGTTTTCACCCAGTCCTGCTATCAGCGCCCTCCCGGCCGTTCCCCCCAGCATGGATATTTATTTGGGGTGCTACCGCAGATCCCGCGGAGTGCACAGGAGGCCGGGGGGAGGACGGGGGGAAACAGAAGGGGGGCCCGGGCCGGTGCCCACTCAGCCTCGGCCCCGCTCCCGGCTGCGGGGACCGCCTCAGATGCTCCGCGGCACAAGGGGACTCTCTCGGCACACAGCGTACAGCTAACAGACAAGACAACAACAACAACAAAAGGCACATATGGTTAAAATAAAGAGAGAGAGAGAGAGAGAGAGAGCTTTCTGCCTTAGGGGATTTGCAATAACTAGCCAGAAATGCAGGGTATTGAATCTAAACTTCTGGTGGGCTTCTGCGGGATTGACAACTTAAATCACACTACAAGCATCAATTTGACAATATTTGTAAACTTCTTGTTTCCAGGGATCTTCTTGATCAGAGATAGACCAGGTTGGTATGAGCTCCAGCCACGAAGGTCTCTTTTTTCCCCTCCTCCTTTCCCCTCTTCCGAGTTGATGAATAGCGATCATGTTTCTTTTAATGGCTGCCCCCTATTCTCACAGCCTCCCACAACTAACCCAAGAGCCTGTTTCCTCGACCTCAGTTAATTCCTCTGATTATTCCAAGATGATGAGGAAAGCACGAAGGCTGTTCACTGTTCCTACCGATTCAAGGCATTTTTGTTACCATCTCCATCCCCGGCTCACGGGGGTTTGACCGGGGAGTATTTTTAGGAAGAGGCTGCCCTCTCTCCCCTCCTGCCTTCTCTCCCCAGGCGGCAGAGAGCTCCGGGGGCTCTGCCGCAGTCCTGTCGCTGTGGGTGCGCCATCTCCGCCGCGGGGGCCAGCACCGGCACCCTTCGTGCAGCCGCAGCGGCAGCGGCCGGGGGGTCCCGGGCTGGGGGCACCGCCGGCGTCCCTGGGGCGCTCCGGTGGCGGCGGCGCAGGTGAGGCCGCGCTCCCGCGGGGAGCACACCGACGGCCGCGTCCTGCAGCACCAAAGGGAATTTCGGCTCTCCCCGAGGAAGGAAGTCCCCACGGGCTGCAGGCGGGGATCCACTCCGAGAAACCTCACTAGAGGGCTCTAATACTCAGCTCCGATGGCTGCTGAGAGGAAATAAGGCTCGTCCTTAACATCTTTTAGTCTTCCAAATAGATTAAGCCTGGTGAGGTCTTCCGCAGTCTGTCAAAGGTGATTCGCAGATGTCATTGCCGTGACAAGAAATCCATTATCTTAGCAGCAGCCACCGACTATCCTGCCTACCTGCAAGTGAGCGGAATTCATGTCCCCGTCCATCATTGCATAATGATACAAGAGGATTTTGGGGGTCCCTTCTTCTTCTGTATCCATGGCAAGGGAAGGAAGTGCAGCCTCTAAGACCCCAGACACAGGTATTCTTGCCAAGATTCAGGGACAAAGCACTATACAAAGATATGTCGATTTTTTTTTCCTTTCACTGTAGAAAGAGCTTGTGTAAGATCTTCCATGGTCTGTGCTATTTAATACGCTCATAAACATATCCATCTTTTAAATTCTGCAAGCTGAAATGTAATGCAGTGTTAGCAAGTAACACACATAATAATGTCAAATCCTGATGGATTTAGCTGCAGTTTGTTCAGTTTTTGGATTTATTTGTTTCTCATTTAAGTAATTTCTATGATTTGCCATTGGAAAAAAAATAAAAACAAACCAGACAGTATCAATTAGAACTAAAACAATTATTTGTTGTAAGGGATACTTCATATCATGTCAGAATGCATTCAGCTTGTTACAACTTCAAATAGCTTTTGTAATAAATAAGTAAATTGCCTTATTTGCAGAAATTAGGAAGTGTAATTTAGTTGTATATCACACCTTGGAATTGTGGAAAACTAGATAGTTTATATAACATCACTTTAAAACTGATCAACTTTCCTGTGGAAAGTTTGCTACTTCTGAACATGTGACAGTGTTCTGTATTTTCCTCTATGGATTGTTTCAACCTCCTTTTTGCTGAGTTAATTCTGACTGTGTCCTTTGATGTCTTCTCCGCTTTATTTCATAGGTTCTTGAATCAGCTCAAATACGCTGGGGACCTTTTACCTCCCAGAGAAAAGCCTGGTATCCCTTTTCATTCCCTTTTTTATATTTTTTTTAATCAGCTTTATTCTCCATATAAACAAGGACTTTATTACTAGACTAAGATTGACTTTGTTGCTTATTTAAGATGTAGAAAAGGCCAACCCAGTGAATACTGAATTGGTTTCAGTTAGTTAAGTCACTTCAGCAGGCAGGACTGAGATTTTATACTGCACTGGTTAAGAAATAATCTGCTGATGGGGTACCATACCCACATCATATTTCCACCAACAGCCAAGTCATATGTACACAAGGTGCATATGGGCACAAAATCTCCCCTGGAAGCAGATGCTGATGGCAGCAAACTCTGATTCTGCACAGTGCAAGGAGGGGGCATGGGCTAAGCACACCATTTGGCTGCTACCATGCACACGCACACAGCTTTCGTTGTATGAGATGGCACCTGGTTTGACTCCCTCTGTTCTGAACTATTCTAGTCCTCCAACACTCTTCCAGAAGTTTCTGCTGTCCCTTCCATGCTCTCAGTCCACTCCCTCTTTTGGCTTCCTGTCATGGAAATATCACTGAGCGATTTACTGTGCATTCCCTTATATTATCTCTGATACTCAGAACTAGAACCTCACAAGAAATAAGTTTTTTTTGTTTTTTTTTGTTTGAACCACAGAGGCTCCAAAAGACCCAAAGACCTAGTCACAAATGCCACTCTCAGGAATAGAGAGGAGCTCTCAGCCGTATTTTATTTAGCAATCGAGGCATAGTTCACACACCTTTGCAAAATGGGATTAAACTTTGCACTGTCTTGAGACTCAGAAATTCTTCATTCTTCTAATGAAGATTTTAGCCACAGCTTCACTAATTTGTAGTTGTTTCATTCACACCACAGCTGGCTGAAGAAGCTGATACTAGGCATAGGGCTGAAGATTTCATTGAGTGACAATGAGCTGCAAAGCATGGGATTCTTGTGCAACTACAATTTTTCTATGTCTGCTACCTGCTATGGGCAGAAAGCAATAAGGAAATTACTCTTTAAAGTATGTAAATACACACACACACACACACACACACACACACACACACACACACACACACAAATTTGTTTATTTATGTTGTTGGGCTGTTTCAATTAACATTTGTTTAATTTGAATGAATGAAAAAACAGATTGTAATTTATTCAAAACAAAAACTTTTCTTAATCAGTAAGACAATTTTAATTTTGAACTATTTTTTAAATTTAAATCATATAATACAAGTGGTGGAAGATATGAACAGAACCTGAGGAAAGCTGGGCAAATTCTAGGAAGAATTTAAAGAACAAGATGATTTTTCTCTCTCTTTTTTTTTTTCTTTTTAAATCAGCATCCTGAAACAAATACAGTTGTGGGTGAAGGTGATATGTTCCTGTTTATTTTTAAGTGGAAGGAAGTTACCAGAAGCGTTTGGCATGCACTGAAGAAGTCTGAGAACCAGGCCTTACAGTCATCATGAAGAGAGCTTCAGCTTTCAAGAAGAGAAGAACCAAAGAAGTGTAATTGGGTGAGTTATGTGAATTATAATGTGAAAGATGCAATGCAATGGCCGTGTTTAACACACGTAAGGGAAGGAAATGTTCTCAGTGCCAAACTGGATGCCAGATTTGTGGCTGGCAGGGATGATTGAGTGTTATGAATATATCAAGGAGAAGGATGTGCCTGAAGATGGTTTTCTTAATCTGTCAAACTGTTCCTTGAGACATTTGATTATAGAGGAGAAAGGTGGGGCCATTGATTTAAAGGATCAGGGCAAAAAGAATGAACAAAGAACGCAAACTGAAAAGTCCACACGTGGTTCCAGCAACATCCCAGAGTGGGGTGTAGGCATCACAAAAGATCCAGGGATTGCTGGATGCTAGCCCAGGGTGACTGCAGTGATCTCTGGCCTTAAATAAGATGAAGTCTTCAGCTAGGTGAGAGACTATTGGAGGGTTGGAAGTGATTGAAAGGGGGGGAAAGAGGATTTGCCATGAGATAAGAAGTAGTAGGAGATTTATGAAAGGAGAAATTTGAAATTGTTGATTGTTGATGGATTGTTGATGAACCTCTCTCAGGCATCTACCAATTAGGCATTTGGCACACAGAGTGGCAGGCAGCCTAGGGTTGCACAGATCTTGGCAGTATTATGGAACTAGCATTGTCACAAGGAGGAATGGTTTCTGAAAAATGCATAAATCTTTTTTCTTCAGTGTCAGGAAAATATTTTAGGAAGATAATTCACAATATTATTATTAATTATTATAAAAATATGGCTTTTGAATGTATTACATTCCTTGTGGACAAGAAGATGAACATTTATGTCTCTGGTTACATCCCTTAGAGTGCACTAAAAGCAGCTAAGAAGCGCTAGATCTTGCTTCTGGTGTGTATTTTCTTTCTGCTAGTCTTCCAAGACACTGAAGGTGTTGAGATATTGTTGATATTATGTAACCTTCATTAATTAGGCACATGTAAGTATTTTTTTTTCTTCTGAGAAATCTTATTTGATCTCTAGAGACACATACTGTGATTCTTGCTCAATCATTTTGAGCACAAAGGGCACTTTTCTAAGTACTATAGAAGCTGCACAGTTTAAATGATCATGATATGCAGAATTTGATGAAGCAGACACATTTCCTGCCATATGTTAAATGAACAACTAGTTACTCTATGGTGATACAGGTTGATAATCTGATGCTGAATAATATGATGTCACATGAAGACTTAAACTATTTCCTTATATAGTCCCCAAGAAATAATATTTTTTTTGCCCACATCTGAAAATTCACAGACAAATATGCAACCAATCAAATCTTGTACAAATGTTAACACCCAGATATGTGTGTTTCTGCATGGAATTAATGTACAGCTAGCAGAACTGTTGGATAGCGAAATCCTGTAAAAATACAGATTACGCACACATGAGTTAAATATGTCTAACTAGCCTGCCAAGAATGTATAGTTTTATGAAATCTGTTTTAGGTACAGAACTCTCAATACTTTCTTCTAAAAACTTCCCATTAACATACAAAAAAAAAAAAAGAGTGCAGATTTCTGTAATAATCAGCAGAATCTTCCCATTTCACGTAAACAAATAAAAAGAACAATATGACCTTACTTCCAAAGGTCAACCCTTGCGCTCCATACTCCCATTAGAAGTTAGAACTTGAGTAATCCTATCTTTTAATGATAAACTCATTCTATTTTGTAATAATCATTAATAACAATTTGTATGTTGTGTAGCACTTTTTGAGAAAGACTGTCCAGTATTTGCTCTGCTCAAATCCAGCAGTACTTGGTTTGACCATTTAGACCGCCAATTAAGATTCATAACAAAAGATTCATAACAAAAATAGAGAGAAGATACCCATATCTGAGAAGACCTATTCAGCTTAATACATCTTATTGCCCCCGTCAATTAGAAGGGGCTATTTTAAATTTGGGAGCCACAGGGGATCAAAATCAGATAAACCTCCAAATTGAAACCCAGGGTAAATTCTTGTAGAACTTCAAGCCTTCATACCTTACAAAGTTCCATTTCATTCAATAACTAGTTAGCCAGGAAAATAAAGGAAAGATTTCTCTCTGTGGGCCTGTAGGCCTGTATGTATTGCACATGTACATGTACAATGTATGCACACATGCACATACATGTATCTCTCTGTATCCAGAATTAATATTTTTATAAATATGGCGTGAACTTTTCCTGCATCATCTCATTAAATCGGTGGGAATTTAGCTGAAAAAAAAGTCTTCTGAATATCTATTTCTTTCTATTTTCTATTTCTATCTAGTTCTAATCAGATCTGTTTCTTTCACAAATGATAAAACATGCAATGGAGTTGACAAGTGCATATGCTGTTTTCGTGGCGCTACTAACCATTTGAAGACAGCAAACAGAATATGCTCTTCATTGATGTATAAGTTAAATTCTTCCATTGCCACTGTCCTGGTGTAGGGCAAATTTGGGAGAAAACCTCCAGAGGGGCTCCTCCAGAAAGTGAACTGAAGCGGCTCCTCCACCAAGTGGCTCGGGAAAAGATTTCCTTGGAGAAAAGTGGAAAAAGCCTGTTTATTTAACAGGCAAAGCAGTCACCAGCACAAAAAATGGACAATATTAAACAATAAAACCTCTTGCTGCTCTGAAGAGATGGCAAATTCAGAAAGTCTCTCTTGTCGGTTGCTCAGTCTCTTACCAGTCCCTCTGGTATTGGGAAACGCCACAGCCAGACCGTGGTGGGTCACAGATGTGAGGTCCTGGTGTTTTTCTGGGTTTACAGTCCAGAGCAGGTTCAAACGGTTCCAAGAAAAAAAAAAAAAAAAGGAAAAAAACCCCCACAATCCAGGGAATTTCTCTGTCCCAGTTAGCTAAAAACTAACTAAAAAGCAAAGGAGAGCTCTCTAACACTGTCTGCTGCAGACAACACAGTCCAGGAGAAGTATGCTGGGGAGCAAGTGCAGTTTCTGATAACAAACTCCATGCTTCTTCTCTCCCTCTTCACTCTCGGAACCAATCCGAAGGTGCAGAACTCAACACCCAGCACAATCACTACAGATGACTGGGGATACAAGCATCACTAAGTCACCCCAGGACAGCCACCTTGTTTGTTGAAAAATTTGGTGGAAAAGTGAGTCAGTACTGAATAGATTTTTCTGTAATATCTTCATTGACATACCAACTTGAGCTAGAAGGCCAGTGAAGAAGAAGAAGAAAAATCAGGAGAAAACAATATATATGTTGCAATATGCATTTGAAATGTGAATATGTAGCACAGGAGTTTTTTGCACTTCTCTTAACGCTCTCTACTGCCACGCATTACATTAATCTAGTGTCAGTTTAGGAAAGATACTGTGTGAGTAGATTATTATTGGTTAAAATTTATGGCATATAGAGGGCTATTTATCTCTTTCTAAATGCAAAGTACTAAGCATTCATGCTCACTCACATCAGAAAGGTAATTTCCTTTTCTGCCTGTAGAAATAATATGCCCCAAAAAATGGGAGAACCACCAGCAAATCCATGACAGCCAGTGGGAACTGGTTTTCTCCATTCCTTTGTGTCTGTGTTTTGAGTTCCTTGTAGAAATGGACTAAGATATTAATTTCATATTGAGAAGACTCACCCTTTTGGACATGTAAAAATATAGTTTAGTCTGGATTGATACATCATGGTCAAAACCAAGCAAAGCTGCAGGATTTTAAATCCAGACTAAACTGGAGTTCAAGGCAGGTTTATTTCATTCTAATGATGTGACTATTCAACATGCTGTTAATGCTGTTTCATCTGTCTCTGATTCAGAGGTCAACTTGATTACCTGAAGTAGTGTATTTTTTGAGAAAGGATGAACAACCTTGCCCATGAAATTTCCCATTTCTGGCCTCACTCTGACGCTGTGTCCTTTTCATGGACAGGTGGTCATTGACTGATCACAGTACTTTCTGGTATCTTCTGATGGCTGTTCAACCCCCGAAACAAAAAGGAAAAGTTGCCAAGTCTATTTGCTGTGTGTGACTCTCTACTTCAGTCACACAAGAAAAGGCCTTGCCACTAAACTGGGCAGCTGATGATTGGGTTTTCTCTTCATGTGTATCCTCTAAAGCTGAACTGTGGACTTGAGAGGAAACAAGCTTAATATGCCATGTGCTTCCTATTTGTTGGAGGCATCAATGCTGAAGCTCTGTTGGCATGCTAAAATGTGAACATTTTTACAATGTAGCAGGTTATGGAAGCTGCTCTTGATAAATTCCAGTAACGGCATTTTACACTCCATGTGTTCCTTTCTGTGAATGACAGATTGCACTATTATGTCTCTAAAGAAGCTCTTGACAAGGGTGATTCAGGCACAAAGTGGAACACGTGTCTAATTCAGTGTTTCTACATTCCTTAGCACATTTACAGAGGACTATGATCTTGTTCTCTCTCATATACCAGAGCAAGCAAAAAGTTCAGTCTAAGACACTCCCTAATAACCTCAGAGCCTCTGCTGATGTTAACCTAAAAAAACCTATGAATATGTTTACTTCTTCACTCTTGACTGAATCTAGAGCCATACGTAGAAGTTCACAAGATTCTTTTCCTGTTAGCTAGAGGGAAGGAGGGACTGTGGCAGATAGACTAGAGGTAGATGATGTGACACAGATAGCAGGGATTAGAGATTAACCAGTCTACCTGAGTAACTGCTAGAAGTCTTTGTGTTGACAATAGAGTAACCAAGTGAAAACAATCAACACACATTCTGTATTCTGAAAGTGCTTCTTTCAAGAAGACCGTTCCTAACCTAACCCAATAGGAATCTTCCAGGCATAGAAATTACTACTGGTTTTATGCATTTGGTGAAACTTGTGGGAACAAATTTCAAAGATATATTATTGTTTGTGATTGACTAAATACTTCAATATACATATCATCAACCACTAGGTGCTCTCCAAAAACAGCACACAAATCTAGTTGTAAATACTGGAAACACTGTGCCTGATTTGGAAACATTCAGAATAACCCCAGCATTCCTCAAATGCACAGTTTTAACTTTGCTCAGGTCTGTTTTGTGGTTTATTCTTCAGCTTTCTAGGTGGATGCATGAGTTTCCATTTCAAGTTTTAGCTTAACGATTTCACTTAAGAAACGGGAGAAAAGGAAAGCTGTATGAATTAAACATTACATAGGATTTGGCAAAGCACTTACAGGAATTCCATAAGGAAGAGTAAAAAAAAACCCCAATCCCTACATAGTTGCACAAAGTTAGCATTAACAGTGAATAGTGCTGTTACCCTCTAAAAGTACACACTTTTCAGTCAGTCTCAGCTGGTGAAATGCAGAAGCTTCATGTGGATTACACTTTTTAAAAATCTTTCAACATCAAAAAATAGAAGAACTGTAGAGTGTTTTTGTTTCAGAGTACTTTGCATGCAA
The DNA here is from genome assembly GCA_013400315.1 of Bombycilla garrulus. Classification (NCBI taxonomy): domain Eukaryota; kingdom Metazoa; phylum Chordata; class Aves; order Passeriformes; family Bombycillidae; genus Bombycilla; species Bombycilla garrulus. The sequence goes on from VXBU01014508.1 coordinate 645,906, forward strand.
TCTCAAGATAAATTGGAGATACTGATTGTGTTTGTACCTGTGCCAGACCTTGTCGTTAGATATTTCTGTTTTGTTTCATCAGCCAGATGAACTTACCCAGGGACATTGATCAAATACCTACATTTAAAAGAACACACTGTCAAATTAGTGGATAGAAAGAGCACATTATAGAGAGAAATTATCTGGTGAAAGATTTAAAGACTGACTCACTTGTGTTTTGTTTCATTAGATGTGGGGTAGTCCCCTTTCATTTTCCATTTAGCATGAACATACTTGTACTCCATTACAGTATCAGCCTTATAAGAAACTAACTGGCTTGGGATACACATGAGCCTCCTTGGAAAAAGTATGACTTCCTCTATTACTGATTTTAGATTACCTTAAAATATAATGCCTGGGGTAGCTGATCCCACAGGCCTTCCTGGAGATATTCCTGTGTACTCCAGCAGGTCTCATGGCTGCAAGGTATTGTGGTGCACTGTAGCAGCCTTCCCAGGTGACCAGGGTGGTGACTGCTTCTCCAAAGGGAAGGGCTTGGGACAGCAAGGGGTGCATCCACCCCTCTCAGGCACACAGAATACATTCTCAAGAGGAAAATACAAAAATCCCTAGGAAAACTATTCAAACATTATCCTTCCCCTCCTCCCTCTTAGAAGCTCTTGGAAGAAAATCTTGATCCTTTTAGTTAGTGTCAAGGTAGCAGCTCATTTTCTTAACAGAGGCTTGAAGATGGGGCTGTAGAGTGAGCACATGTGAGTTAGGGGAGATCCAGACCAGCAGAAAAAAGGAATAAACTGGATTTAAAAACGCTTCAGAAGTTACAGCTGAGAGTGTTTTATCTTTGTTTTGGAAACACTGGGTAATGTCATTCAGGTTGGCTGAAGCGCCCTTGCTCTTCAAAAGAGTTGTCAAAGATTTATTTTATGTGAACAAAAGACATACTAGACACTTTGTGTTTCATGTTTTTTAGGTCTTCATCTCAGTGGTAATTTCTTACTGTCTTATTTATTATATACTATGTATTTCTAGATAGCGAATACTTCAGTCTTCTGATTGATACCCATCTGATACCCAGCTATTTCTCTCTGTATGTGTCATCTGTATAAATGTACAGAACCCAGTGGACCCTGGAGCCTACTCCCATCCTGCACAGCAAGAGCAGGCCATTGCTGGCCCAGGCAAGAACTCAGACCTCTCTATTCATTTTCATCTCGATGCTGAAAGGCCTTTGCCTGATGTGGCAAGGAAGCCCCAAGGTGGGGTGCCTTGGGAGAGCCATCTGGCTGTAACTGAGGCTGTTCCTCATGTGTGCTTGCCTGCTTTCTGCCCTCCAAATGTTGTAACATTCCTACTTTGTGCAATAATGTGGTGCAAGAGAGCAGTGTGTCATCAAGTGTTCTGGTTGTTTGCTTAGGACATGCTCACCTTCAAGCCCCACACCTCAGGTATCTTGAAGCTAAGCAAGCGGGCAAGGAAAGGGTTCACAGCAGGCTTTCACGTGGTAGAAACCCAGTGTTACTAGTCTTCTGCTTGACCTGTTGGCCCTCACAGCCCATTGCGCTATGTATGCTCCTTGCTGTGAGGGATCCTGGCAAACAGGCCGCTCACCCTGCTGAGGAAGAGCTTCCTAAACTGGGTAGTACCCAGAGAGCTGCCATTCCAAAGCCAGACTTCATGGCTCAAACTCACACTTCATAGGGGAAATGCCCTGTATAAATTGTCAGCTTTGAAGCCCAAACCCTTTCCCACTTAGCCACACAGTAAATCAAGCTTTGGTGCTATTTTCCATCCAGCTCCATTACACAAGTAGTCTGATTTAGTTTTATGGCAGAAATGTGTTTCAGCTAAAATTGTATTTTTCACAGAGTTGGGGATAAACATGACTATTACATTTGTAAAGTGAAAGGCTATGAGATGGTAACAGGCAGGCAAAGGGAGTGCAGGTGCGGTTTCAAGTCCCTGCCTGTCTGTCTTGGTGCCTAAATTCTCTCATGCTCAGATCTACAGAAGCACCACAGCAAATCAGAGCCTTCCATGAAAGCTTTCACTCCTCATATTCAAAAATACATTTCCATTAATGCCTGTGAAATTTTGCCCTGCATCTTTTGGAAGTGAAAATAGCCAGCCCCCAGGACTACTGTACCATCCTTGTTCCCCAGAAATGTTAATTCATCATTAAAATTATTAAACAGTAAATGGCTGAGATGTGTTATTACAAGCTTGAAGTATTTCCTTTGATTGTTTAAAAATCTCTGTTTTAATTTGAGTCATCTATTTTTTTTCCTTTTACAGTTTTGAGTGCTCTATCTTACCATATGTGAAACGTTTCTTAAAGGTGTCAAAGTGACTTGTCATGGGTTTGGAATGAGAACTAAATTAAATGTCCATACTGTAACATACTTATATAAATAATGAGATATTCCAGTATAAACCATTCATTTGGCAGTCATTTCTACATCAGCAAGTACTAAGTGCTATAGAATTCCTGCCTAACTTTGACACATACAGAGAAAATCAGGAAGGAAAATGTGTGTGTCTGTGTGTGTGTGTTTAGAATTTTATAGAAAAAGACAGCCCCTAGAAGTCTGTTGCCATGAAAGTATTTCTAACATTTTTGGAAGTAGTGCAAGGAGTTTAACAAAACACTCTGGATTCATAGCAGAATGCTGGAGCATTCATCTGTCTCCCACTGAACTCCAAAACTTGTTTCCAAAATTCAGAAACAGAAATGGATAAAAAAGACATTAATGAGCATAAGAAGGATTTATTATGGGTGACATAGCACCACTGCTTTTAAGAAAAAATACATTAAATAAGAATACTTAATAAAATAAAAAAAATGCTTCCTATTGAACACTGCTCAGAATTTGCTTATTAGTGTATTCTATCACCACATTGGTCTGGCATTTCTCATCCAAATAATGTTTCAAAGTGCCAGAAAAGTTTGTGGGCTGCACAGCAAACCATGTTAGGAATAATTCATGTACAGAAACACAACAGCAACGAAGTTAGTTTTGCTGGGATTCTGGAAATAGTTAGCACTGGAGGGCCCTTTTGTCTTGCATCAGTTTCACAAACTTTCATGGCACCAAGCTAACAATAATCAAAACTGTACAATAGATATTTAGTTCTAAGCTGTCTTTCAAACTGCCCAGCTGCTTTAAGCCAGTGCTTTGGCTAGAAGCCTTTCTCACTCAAAGGTCCGTGCGCATAAACTGACAGCATGTGTGGTGAATAAACCTTGTACTCCAGGTGAATTTTATCTTCAGACAAATGACATCACCTATCTATTCTAATGGTGTCCTGGTTTGAGGACAGCAGATTCTGCACCTGCTGAAGAGCGTGTCCTAGACCCCCAGTCTGACAGAGAAGAGGAGCCTGGACCAAAGCAACAACAGAACTTTCTCACATTTAAAGATACACTTCAGGTTTAAGTCTGAGATGTGCTGGTTGGGACATAGAGGGATTTTTCACCAGTACCAGGGTATCATAATTGTCTATCTGTCTTTATATTTGCCCATGATTTATCTCCAAAAATAACTAATATCTTGGATGATTTCTGAAATCTCTCTGGATTAAGAAACAAATAAATTACCCATTCCACTATTCGTCTGTACCTTAGTGACTTAAAAGATTAAAATTATTTGTCACTTGGAATCAAAGTTCAAAACTATAGCTATCAACTTGTGCTTTTTCAGAGATTGCTTCATGTAAATGCAGAAGTGTTTCTATGTAGTTTACAGATGCATTTCAGTTATCTTCAAAACATGGTTAATTACATGAATTCACAAGCTTCCAGCAAATTATTTGATCTGGTGTTAATCCTCATTGAATCATGTAAAACAAGATCATTTTTTGTCTTTATTGCAACCAATAGCTGAAGTTTATGGCCAGGAAGCACAAGCCTCCACCGCACTCTCCACTATTGGGTCCCCAGCCTGTCATGAAGAGAAAAAAATCTATCTCTGGTGGAATTTGGGGAGCACCAGAGTCCTTGCAAGGGTAGTGGTGTGCCTAAGACAACTGCCCATGGTCTGGGTTGCATCTACAGCATATAGGAGCTCATGATGGCACCAGGAACTCCAGATGATTCCAGAGGAGATAAACAGTTGTTAAGTTAGACTCATGAGGTGTACTGGGGTAGGAACTATTAGCTTCTTTCATGCTCTTGGTGTCCTCAACACACTCTTGCAATAACATTGCAGGACTTTTTTTCCCATCCATCTACTAGGGGTAATTTAATGACACCTCATTGCTCACTTGTCCATGGGTTGTACAGATTTCATAAATTAAACACCCATTTTTATAAAGATTTTAGATCTATATAAAGCGACAAAGTTTCTATGAGCTTTTTGCTTAAAATCCTCTCTGACAAGAATCTCACTAAATATTTGCTGATCTCAACTATGTTCCTATGGCTTAAAAACCTGTATCAATAACTCAGAGGTACAAATGTGTCAAGTGGTTGCAATTATCTTCTAAACAAACACTGGAAAAGAGAAAAAGGCACAAGCTAAGCCATAGAAAAACATGGTTAATGCACTCCAATTTACCTTGTCCAATAGTGACTCCATCACATAATGATGTATTTATGATGAGTGCATAGCAGAGTCTAAAATGTTATTTTTATAAAAACTGCTTAGCTTTCTTTTTTTAAATTTTACTTCTTTTCCCCCTCCTTAATGGGTCATGAGTCAGAGTGGAATTAAAAGACAACTAGAGCCATATTGCACAATCAGGTTTTAAGAACATTTGCCACAGAGTGTGATACATCCCACATGGAAAAAATCCTTTCAGCTCCTGCTGCCCACTCTGCACTAAACTGCATGAACACACCAAGTGGGACAGCTTTGGAAAGTGATTTTTGTGGGTACAAAAGCGCTTAGGAGCTCTGCTCCATCATCACGTCCTCTGAACATTGGCCAGAAGGTTTCCTATTTCAGAGGCTGTTAAGGTAAAGAGATGAATGGAGAAGTTGATTATGTATTGGCTACTGATTCCAGCTCTGCAGAGAGGTAAAAGTCAAATAAAATTCATTATTTTATAACATTGTCATAGTCCTTTAAATATATTACACTCTGAAGACTTCTGAAAGTCCCAGAGCAGTATTTTGATATGTTAATTTGAAAAAAATGCATTGTAAGAGAGTTCATGGAGACCTAATATTTTCTTGTGTTAGTGTTTCTATTTTTACACTGCCTTGCTTTCCCCCAACATTTCATTTCTCCATTAATTTTAATTAGGTTCTCACTGGATTTCAAGTACAATAAAAGTACAGAAATGGGAAAGGTTTCTGGCCAAGACTGACCAAGATGTCACAGAGATGTAGTCACACCCTCCCCCACTCTTTGCATATAAGTATTTGTATTTTTAATCCAACACATGTCCCTCTCCTGCTCCTCTGCCCCAGATCAAATACTAGTGGAATCTGTAATGTGTTGACAAATTCTTATATTAATAACATAAATATTTATCAAACAGCGACACAGGCATTCAAATTTCCCCTTGTCTCTTAATATGTTGCATTAAATGTTGCCATTTAAGAAATATTAGTGGTGTCAGATTCTCAGTGCTGGAAGAATGACACTAAAGGGCACTAAATGAGTATCATTGGCACCTGGAAGCCGCTGGTGGAGGAAGTGTTGCCCTCCAAACCAATGAGTATGGCCCCATGAGCCAAAGTGTGTTTCTGGGACCACAGGCAAAGCTGTGGGCCTGAGAATCTCTGAGGTGGCTCTTGTAGCACTGTACCCAAATTTGCTGGTCACAGTACTTGGGAAGAGTGATAGTGCAGTACTTGTGCTCCATGACTTTGGACTAAGCAGGGTCATGCTTGGATGAGCTCTTCAGGCATTTGGGGTTCTCACCACAGCCAGACAAACCATTGGTCATGTGTAATAGCAAATACACGAGACACTCCTGAAAGATACATTTTCTATCAGTGATGTGGGGTAAGAGTGGACCCTTAAAATGATTTGTTTGTTCTACTAACAATGTGTTCTTCTGCATGAAATATTGTATTGTAAGGATATACTGTTTCCTGCAGCTTAAATCACAGCCACATTAGATTGTCATTTTAAAGGGACAAGGCAACCCTTTTCTGCCCGAAGCTGTGGTGAACTGGAGCAATGCCACCTTCACAAGGCTGAACTGAACAGTCTCTGCGTTGTCCAGAGTAGTACTTTGAATTTCTTTTCAGAGCAACCATGAGGGGTATGTGTGTGGAGGGGTTCCAGGGAGGTGGCTCCTCCTGGCTGTGTACCTATCCCTTACCTGACTCTTGTGGGGTAGCCCCCTCCCCATCCCCTCAGCTACCCAACAGCATGCTTTCTGCAATGGAAATTCCACTCAGAGCACTTCCCTCCTCTTTGCTCATCAGGGCTGAGCTCCAGGGCATTTTCCCCTCACCTCCCTTTCAGTAACACCTGGCCAAGAGAAGAAGAGAAAGAGAGGAGATGAAAAGAGAGGAGATGAAAAGACCTAGAGCCTTGTCTGTTACCTCATCTTTTCCACCACCTGGATCAGAGAGAAGGGAAAGCCTTTGGAGCTCTGCTCCTTGGCAGCATCCTTTCTCCATCCAAGTCTGGGGCAGAGGCTCAGAGGTACAAAAGAGTGGCTGGGACTGCACACCTGACATGGGCAGTGGGACAAAACTTTTTCCTGGTACAGATTATTACATGGGAATGACATCTCCTTTGTGTGAAGTTGTTTTTAATGCTACAGAAGTACTGGATGCCCTTGTCTCAGATGCTGAGAACTTTCCTATCTCTTAGGCAGACCTTAGAGAAGAAGTTTATCACATAGAAATGCAAACTTACACATTTCCTCACTACTCAAAAGTCCTTGAACAAGATCCAGATGATGTGGGCTCATGAGAAAGAGAGATGGAGCCATAGTTACAAGTTAGGGTCTACTTCAAGATCACTTCTACTCAGACAAATATTTACTTCCCACAGACATAGAGCTATACATTCTGTAAGACATTGCATTACCTTCCAGCATTTGGAATCACCTGATCTGTGTTTGGCTGATCTGACAGCTGCCTGAAGTATGGGTCACAGTGAGTTATCACACTTTTCTGGCAGCAATGAGTGGAAGGAAAAAACTGTAAGAAAAATGATCTATTGTCCTCAATTGCATGAACTTGGAATGGCAGATAAGAAGCAGATCCATTATTTCCATCTGCAGGAGGCAGCCATCTTATATCTCCACGATCTTTACTGTAGATAAAGGTGAAGTAAACCTCTTGCCTTACAGAAAGCCCTCTGTCCTTTTGGTTTAGAGTATAAGCTCCCCTGGCAGGGTAACAGGCATAACACTGAAAAAGCAGACTTTTATTAATACCTCCCAAAGAGAATATGCATTTAATCATATGCTTCATTTTAAGCTTGTGCTTGAACTCCTATCACTTTTAAATTTTGGATATTAATAAAAATGTTTTGTGAGAGCAAGTGAGTAATTCATAAGTGTATTTATAGCTATTCTTTCCCAATTCACACAATTTCCACCCAATTCTTGCTGGCAACGAGAAGTATGGGGTTTTCTGTCCATGCTAGGTTTCCACAACAACGAAGGTCTCCTTTCAGTCTCTTTCCAGCAAGACTGGATTGATTAACTATGCTACTGTTTATTTTGCTGTACCTGCCAAGTATATGGCAATGCAGAAATAGGAAAAATTAGCCCAATGTGAATATGCGGACAACAGAGAATGCCAGAACAAATATGATCCCTGAACATGCAACAATTCCCATTTGATTTCATTTCAGGACACCCATGTTTCAGATGCACCTCCCAAACAAAGAAAACATCAGCTTCTAATTCAAGCTGGTAATTTTGTAACAAAATGAGTCGAGAACATTTAACAGAAAACAGTTTTATTAAAAAGTGAATTACATCTTTCTTTCTTTCTTTCNTATTTTCTCTTGCCTTGCCTTGTCTTTCCCCTCTCAACAGGGCGAGATTTACCCAAGAAGAGCCCTGATGTGAAACAGAGAAGTGTATGTACAGAAAAGTAAGGTAAGCAAAGAAAGCTGGAGACACAGTATGCTTTCAGAGCCTTAGGATCTTGTTTTAGGATTAGGATCCCAAAACAATGCTCATCTTATGTGAAGTAAGTAACAGAGTTAGAGAGGAGAGGAAACTGAAAGACAAACAAATGTTTCTGCTCCTCCTTTTCAACTTGATATTGCACGTGGAGAAACACTGAAGAGAGCCAGTGGTGGAGGGGAAGAAGATGGTCTTCCAAGCTAGAAAGCCAATCCTCTTCTCATGTTTCCCTTTCTTTTGTCCCTCACTGTAATAACCCATCGGGAATACTCTGGATATGTGGCTGGACACTTCGGCATGAACTTGTCATCATATATGGATGCTCTTCAATTTCAGTGAAAGTTTTCTATGGAAGCACTCAAAGAATTGAGGCAAGAAGTGGCAGGAAACAGAAAATTTCTGCAACCATTTCCTTTCAGATGGAACAGTGATCATTTAGATAACATTCACAACTGTTTTTCTTCTGATTGTAATATCAGTTGCATTCTCAGAAAGCTGGACTGAGTTCAGAGCTGAGATTCAGGATGTGTACTGCATAGGGAACATAATTACCTATTGCTATATATCCCACCTTCATATACAAAATTCTGAACATATTTACTGCTGACAAAATTTTACTAGAGTTCCTATCAAATTCTAAGAGCAACCACTGGACTTTGAGTGTTTTGGATCACAGTTGGGAGCAGTATTTCATTCTCAGTTCTTACAGCAACAGTGGATCAAATCAAAAGCCTGTTTCACATTTTCTTTGAATTATGAGAGTTCAAATTCCAGATCATAGCTCTGCTGTTCGGTGGATATATATTTATTGGCATTAATGTTTCTGAATGGATTAACTCAGCCATTCTGGAATACAGAATCCTACAGTTTGCTTCAAGATAAGCATGAGCAGTGTTAGAGCAAACATTTTGGATACTTTCCAAGGGAAAAGACTCACTCATGGACACGAAATGTTCTGTAGAGAAGTTGTGAATTTGATGAGTTTGTTGAAAGCGGTCCAGCAGGCTTCTGACCAAAACCTGACTATTTTTCACCTATGTTCCTTTTCCCTCCCAGGTGCCACCAAACTCCATGGGCTCACACAGCCCCACAGAAGAACTGGGAAAAATCAAAAGCAGCTGTGGGTATCCAGAGCACATTTTGGACTACAGCTCCAGAAACCTTTACAGTGACAATACTTGACTGTCCCTCAGGTAGAGTACTCTAGGATTTTTGGTCACACTCTCAACAAGAAACTCTAAAAATGTCGCTATTCTCCCATGAGAGGAAATTATTTATTGACATCTAGTTTTGTGTCATCGTGCCAATCCACCAGAATTCTGCCTCAGCAATCACTCAGGGATGTAGAAGCTCTGTCCAGATTGCTGATGTCTGTGATGTTTTTGCCACCAAGATCAGACTCACCGGACGAAGGGAGGCTGGCATGTGCTCCAGCTTCTCACAACACATTGGTGGGAGTGGAGCTGTTCAGGTTCCTGTGCTGGGACTAACTCCTCTCCTGATTTATCCTAAACCTAAAGAAGGCTTTAAGTGCAGCACCATGGGCTTTTTTGTGTACCAGAGAGAAGAGCTCAGCAAAGGGTACCAACTATGTCCAAAGAGCCAGTAGGTGGAAATAAACATTGGTAGTTATGGAGACATACCAGATATGACCTCATTACCCAGAAATGGAAGGCTTTCTATATAAACCATTTACTCAAGTAAAATTAAGCCACAAGAAGGAATATGCTTACTTTCACCGTCTCTATTTATTAAAAACATTGCTAACATTTTCCTTGATAACTTGATTTATGAAGTTTATGACAAATTGCTTTCTTAATTGAAATATGTCAGGTTTCTAAACACGGAAGTTAATTATCCCTCCTTTTATAGTTGAAGGCTGACCTTTAATTATACAATATTAATCCACATATTGTATGAATTATGTGAAATATCCATTTTGTATGTAGAGGGAGACATGCATGTGTTATTGTAGTGGAGTACAGTTACATAATTATTTTTAATTTAGAATATCAGCCTAATTAAATACTTGCAGAAACCAAGCTTTTTCAGGAAATTTGCAATTACAATCAATTTGAATGTACAGCTACATTAATATGGTGACAAGCCCAATAATAAAAACGAGCGAAGTAATTATGGGCAGGTGCTGAACAGATGTGTAAATAGAAGGTCTCTGCATGGAACATTGTTATATATCATTTTGAAAAGCGAAAGAAACCTGTTATCCGTAGCCATTCGTATACGCAGTTGTAATCAGTCACAAAAAAGTTAGTTCTTTCAATTTAGATAAATCACTTAAAAATGTGTATGGCACTTAGGCTTTCATTTTCTGTTTTTGGAAAGAAAGTCTAGTTGATTGAAGACTGCTGCTCTACTGTACTCAAAGAGTCTGCCGCACTATTGAAATATATTCTTCTTTCAACACAGTTATGATGAGTGGGTTTTCACTTTAGAATGGTTTAACAGTCAAAACAATTCACATTCCATATTACAAGTTGAGCTTGTAAAAGAAGGGGGAGGCTAAGACTAGTTTAGAGTTGTTTGCTCAAGTTATCAGGTTGCCAAAGGCCCAATTTAACCTCCAAATAGTTGGAAAACAATTACCTTGCATTACTACTGTGAATTGCTTTTAGATAGATTTACAGTATATTTTTTTTCTTGTGTGTTTTAGGTTCTTTTTTCCCATGTCAGCATATTAAAAATATACTTTTTCAAGTCTTCTGTTTTTGTGTGGTGTGTGAGAAGTAATCATATCTGTGATGTAAGCAAGTAAGCTAAACTGAAATGGTTTCTATAGCAATCGTATAGAAAACCGAAGGAAAGACTGGCATCTAAGGAAAGGTGAATGTGAGCCATCCCCTTGTGTGGAATGGAATGCCCTAAGCTGTCTATGGAAGATCACAATGTTTAAAGCAGCCATGTCTAAACAAGGGGCATGTCTAAACTAGACTCTTTCAGGAACTTAGATGCCTTATTCCAAACTGCAGAGATCTGCCTTCCTGTCCCTGAAGTTTATGGCTCTGAAATGGATCCCAGTGGCTGAGCCAGACCTTTCACAAGCAATACTGGAATAGCAGTAATGTACTTTTCCTCATTCTCAGTCACTTCAGCTGTTGGCACTATAGGAGGCTGGGAGAGGCAGCTGGAGTTGTGCACCATTCTCTTTCTTATCCCACCATGTGCTGGGCCATCTTCTTATCTGGAAAGGGAAACAACTGACATTTCTGGAGAGAGATTAATAATGGAGAAGTGCTGCTGCAATAAAAACTGTCTGGACAGGTTCCACTCATCTATTTCATTTGCAAAAGGGCAAACTTCAAAAGCATAAATTTGTATTCCAAATGTGCTATGAAATATTTCGGGTGGGGAGAGTGTAGTGGGGACCTCGTCGCCTCCTAAAGTCCTCTGCAGCTGAATAGTCCCCATGGATGACATGAACAGCAGTGACTTTTACACTGTGTGCTGGTGTAGTACTCTTCTGTACTATCACAAGGCCATACTCAGCCTGCAGACAGTATTAAAGCAGAAAGATGACAAAATTTGGTGTAACAGCCTTTCTCTCAATTCCAGACTCCAAGTTATGCCAAACATTATGCGTAAAAAGTGAAAAATGAGACAGTAATTATTTCCTAGAAAGAGAGAACAAATCCAAAGCAGAAGGGAGGACAAAACAGTCTCAGTTTTGAAGAGGAAATCTTCAGGATGCTTACTGACACCAAGTGCCCTCCTTGCGACAGGAGCATGGCTGAAGGGATGGGCAGGCTCTTCATCATGCCTCAGCTACTGGACAGGGGAGGTCTATTTTAATGAAAGATTTTGTGTTTCCAGTCAGAAAAGCTGGACCCCAGAGTTTGTCTTTGTCAGAGGAACATCTAATAGTCAGACTGAATAGGAGTTGTGAGAAAGAGGAGTGCAGTGTTTGGCAACATATGATATCTGGATTTTCATTCTTTATTCACGGAGTCCAGTAAGGTGGGATATAAAACAAATCTCAAACATTCTGGCATAGAATGATTTTGCTTGCCATTTCAAAACCAAAGTTGTCTGAATTTCCTGCATTGTCACAGCTAGCCACAAGTCTCCTCCTGACTATGCTTGCATTCCCTTTCCATGTACTCCCATAATCTCCCAGTTCATCCACGTCTGAGGAGGTGAAAATGGAGATTTCAGAAGAGTTTGTGGAAGATCCATGCTACAGATGCAGAGAAACACAAGCCAGCTCACACTCAAGGGCAGTGCAAAGAGTGTCCTTGTGACCCATATGAGTTAGCACCAGTGCCAAAAGCAAGACTCCTGCTTCAGCACCGTGCTAAGCCAGTCTGGCCATATCCTTCTCCAACTGCACCAGCACCTGTGCATGACTCCACAGCACACTCTACTAGTGTTAGGGCAGGAATCTTTGCAGAGTACTTGGGGCACCTGTGACCTCAGTCCCCTTGTAGGAGAACCCAGTGACTTCAGCTGCATTTTAGTTGTGTGGGAATTGTTTGAGCTCACTCATGTTGCCACAGCTGCTTGAGGAAAACATTTAAAGATGAGGGTAAGCACACATTATAGATGTAAGCATATGGCTGTCACACTGCTGCCCAGCAGCTTCTAGAGATATGTGGAACGTTATGTTATACAGAGCACTTGGAATTTTCAGACAAAAAAGCAAATGAAGGCAGCTATTACAGCTTTATGTGGCACTTACTTCCTGATAGAATTGCCAATCCAGTGCTTTGAATTCTGTGCCAACAGCTTTGACACAAGTGGAAGAACAAGTTGTGCTTTTAACAGATGCAAATACTTTGGTTACAGTGATCACTGCTTTTTCAAAATCGTTATCATTTATGGGGGGGATTGCAGATGCATAGTTTTCCCAAAGTGACAACACTCAGACAATTGAGGTAACTTTTGCTGAAATAATTGGAATAACTTGCACTGCCAAGCCTTTAAGAAGCAAAACCAAGTAGCATCATCTAGCAAATATTTTACTGTCCTGCAATCTCTTGTACTGAACAGATGCACAACATGTGGCTGGCACAATTGGCAATGTCCTGCATTGCAGCTGAAGTGTTACACCAAAAGCAAGCCATGCTGCTGAGTTTCAGGGAATCTGCAGTCCTTTCATAACTGCAGAATGAAGACAAACACAACAGCATTATACATGAAATTACTGGTTAAATAGTCTCTATTTGAGGACATTTCATCATCTAGTTTTAGCCTTTCTCACTCTATTTTTCCATGTTTTAGCCTAGGGAACAGCTGCTAAAATAAGGTGATATTTCATGCTCTGCTTGAACAAGATTGTCACAATACCCTAAGAACTGTGTACTATCCATTTGGTTCTTTTAATGGCAATTTCAGCAAGGAAATGGCAATTTTTATGTCTGTGAAGGTGATGAATATAACCTAAAGATACTGGAACACAGAAGACTGTCTTCCTCGAGAAAACCTCTTCAGCCAGGAGTGCCTGAGGTTTCTTCAAAAAGCTAGGGCCAACAAACAGTTGTTTTGCAGAAGGTGTGCTCTGGCTGAGGAGCTGTGCCCCAGGAGAAGGAGCTACAGGAAGAAGTGAACAGGCTACATAGTATTTGAGCGAATGAGCAAGAGATAAACCAATCGTTTTCAGAGACACTACAGTCTCAAGGCTCTCCAGAGACTTGAACATCCATTGCAGTGGAGAAGCTGATGGACTTGATGGAACACTGCAGGGTAATTAGTCAAGGGACTATTAGTCAAGGATCTGTTAAAGATGAGGCCTGGACGTTAGGAAAAGGTTCTTCACGCAGAGGGTGGCTGGGCACCAGAACAGGATCCCCACGGAAGTGGTCACAGCACCAGGCCTGACAGAGTTCAAGAAGCATTTGAGCAGTGCTTTCAGGCACATGGTGTGACTCTTGGGGTGTCCTGTGCAGGGCCAGGAGTTGGAGTCAATGATGTTTGTGGACTCGATGGTCCCTTCCAAGTCAGCATATTCTGTGATTCTATGATTCTGTGAAGTACATTGTCAATTCTATACCTTTGCTTCACATGGACAGGATGTAGCAAATCTTGGCTCTATATGCTATTTGTCAAAGAAGGATACAGTCCAGACTTCATAAAGCATTGACCCTTGAAGTGTTTGTGTTGGGCTTTGGATGGCACATGGTGTGCAGTGCAAAGGAAGGTAGGGCTGAGGAACCAGTAAGGTTCTGCTTTGAGTCATCTGTTCAACAGAAGCAGGTCCTAGCACAATTCCTTTCTTCAACAGATTCATCGCTAAAGCAGAGTGTGATCTGAATGAGAAAAAATATGCCAAAATTTTTGAGTTTTTTGCTGGCTGAGAAAAATAATTTTCATGTCATCTTTTTTAAGCTTTGTTACAAATGAGAAAAACACATATTTTGCAAAATGAAACCTTTTTTTTAAGGCAAAACCTCCCAAGTTTTCTTGACTTTTTCTTTTTTTCTACAAGCTTTGCCATCTTCGAGGCAGTAAAAACCATGTAATGAAGTTAGCACAGATTCTCCAGAACATACTGTTTTGGAGGAAAAGGAAAAGGGATTCAGGAAGGTTTTACTCTACTGAGATGAAAAGCCATGTCATAGAGTAAAGAGACTGAATCTTCAGGTTGAGACATTCAGTCTGTGCCTCGTGCAGAGTAACTAACCAAGGAATTGGGCTCTCATCGACTCCTGATCTCCTCATCTTTCTTTCTTTCTTTCTTTCTTTCTTTCTTTCTTTCTTTCTTTCTTTCTTTCTTTCTTTCTTTCTTTCTTTCTTTCTTTCTTTCTTTCTTTCTTTCTTTCTTTCTTTCTTTCTTTCTTTCTTTCTTTCTTTCTTTCTTTCTTTCTTTCTTTCTTTCTTTCTTTCTTTCTTTCTTTCTTTCTTTCTTTCTTTCTTTCTTTCTTTCTTTCTTTCTTTCTTTCTTTCTTTCTTTCTTTCTTTCTTTCTTTCTTTCTTTCTTTCTTTCTTTCTTTCTTTCTTTCTTTCTTTCTTTCTTTCTTTCTTTCTTTCTTTTTCTTTTCTTTCTTTCTTCCATTAATGGATTTCTTCACATTCAAGCTGCCATTTCTGAATGTGTGACTTGCAGATTAATGCATAAATTAATAAAAATATCACTCATAATAAAATTCTCTCTCATAAGAACACTTCCTTAGTGACTGTTCTGGCCCAAGTCACAAGCAAAGTACACAAATAGTACCCTCTCCTTGTTTGTTAAAAAAAAATTACCAAAGCTGGTCGTCATATACAAGGTGCAAAGTAGCTCTGACAGAACTGGAGTGTTTATCTCAAGAGCAAAGGACGTCCTTTCTGAGCATTGCTTCTCTTTGAGCCTTGTGCTCTTATTGCTGTCCATCTAATAGAACCAGAATCTTTACAAGGTTCTCTTATTCAATCAAATCACCAGGTAATTTAACAATCTTTCTGTCATTTTCTTGCTTCTGTTTTTTTCTCTTACTGCAAAGACCAATGACTAATCTGCTATCATAATCTACAGAGGTATTAAATGGGCAGCTGCTATAATGCAGGGACTCTATGGACCCGAGTGTCATTGCTCCCTAGCTGCACCTTATGTCACTCCTGTATCAGGCAGGACATCTCTGAGGAGATGGCATCATGCTGAATATAAGTGGCAGGCAGGAGGTTGGCTCAGGAGCCACCAAGCTCATCTTCTCTCAGCAGAGGATGTCTGTAAGTTCACAGGCCAGGACAGCTGCACACTTAAAGCCATGGAGAACCTAAAGTGACCTTGTAATCAGGGCACTCCCATTTAACTTAAAAGTGTCCTATCACATTTCAGGTGATGAAAAAGAAAAAGGACTTCATCTTATAGTTCCTCTTCTCAGTGGACATGGTATCTTCTCTGAAGAGGGCAAGGAGAGGCAGGAAGACTGATTACAGACTTACAGTGGGTTTGCACATAGACATCCATCTGCTCCGATTGCACAGATACTTCTCACTTGTTTATTTCCATAAATGACACCTACTCAAACAGGCCACTTTAGACTTTAACATAAGGTAAGATTCAGAGTGCCTAAAACACCTGGATACCTAGGCTAATCAGAATATCCTTCCTAAGATATGACCTGAATAGCCTTCCTGAGATATCCCCTGTTAGGTCTCTCACTTTCAGGGCTCCAGAAGACCTTACTCCCAAACTTTCTCCTGGGGTATTTAGCAATAAGCCAAGACAACCCACTAAACCAATGTGTAAACCTCTAAAGTGTTCAATATGTATCGCAACATGGAGATATCTGGCATTAGGCAAGGCTTTCAAGCTCCAGAGGATACACAAAGCCCCTTATTAGACTGGTTCTTCATTAGTCAACATCTGGCTCTCAGCTTCTCTCATGGTAGTGCTGTGGTTGGGATGTTACCTCAACTTCATTTTCATAAGCTACACTGTTCAGTGATTTATATCAGTCTGCTTTTAATCACATCATGCCAAAATTAACCAACTGTAATTGTCACCCAGGGTAGGCCGCCTTCTGGAAAGGCCATAAATGAGATTAACTATGAAGGCAGGATGCAGCTGCATGGCTATGAAGTGGAAGAGCAATCTGTGCACTAGCTCGGCCTCTACCCCACTATGTAAGTGAGAGAGCATGGCCCTAATGGGGAGAAAGGAAGACTGAAGTATCTGTGACTTCATGGTTTTCCCACCTTCTCTCCCCAGTTTTTATTATGTACATTTTTCAGCTGCAAAGAAATGAAAACATCTTCATTTTTGTTTCATTTCTCAACCACTCTGTTTACAAGATAAATTAAAATATTTAATTTCAAATCTCAAAGTACTTCCTTTCTCTTCCTCCCATAATTTCAGTTTGTCAGCAAAAAAGCACCATAAACTCATCATGTTCACATATGTGTGTACAGCATCCAAACCACACGGTGCTCTGCAGCACAGTGAGAGCTTTCGCATAGCTGGAAGGAGCAGACAAATGGGATCTGGAAGGTGGGAAACCTTCAGAACATAACTTTTCCCTTTTTGTGCTTCAGATCCAGCACCGACTGAAGTCAGAAAATGATCTTCTAGCAGCTTCAGTAGGTTTTGGAACAGGCTCTTTACAGTAGAGTAAGCAGAAGATACATGGCTATGACATCAGCTTCATACTAGTTGCCAATATTTTTTTTAACTAGGAAATATTAGGAAATGCGATAACACAGTGAAATGTGGTGACAATAGGAATTCTGTTCATATCTTGTTCGTTCAAGTTATGACACAAAGTAGAAAATACAATTAAAACCATGTGGTGATCTTTAAAGTATTTGGCTTTGTTTAAAACTACCCTTTTCTTACAAGATCAAATGTAAAACAGTCTTTACAAATCATTTTGTTAATCAGACAATGGTGGCACAAAGATCATTGTAAGCACAAAGGGGAAAGGGAGCCTGGCTTTTGTCCTGCTGCTGCAGAAGTGGAGGAAAAAGGGATTGGAACACAGAAAATAGGAGAAGAGCCTTCTCCCTCTTTAGTATCTCTCTGCATAAACCAGCGGTAGGAGTGGGGTCTTGGAGGTCTTTCTAGAAGGAAAGAAAGGTTATCATACAGTTAGCTGCCTTTAGAGCTAAAAAGAAACTGCCACATGAGCCCAGCCTTGAAATACAACCAATGTAGCCAGTAATCAGTAACAGCTTTCCCCTTCAGTGGAAGATACAAGAAACCCACAGCACGTTCTCAGCGACAGTTTTGATGCATGCCTTGCTATAAAGCTGTTCAAAGAGAAACTTAGAGCTCAAAACTGTTACAGCTATACTCTGTATCCTACAGAGCTAGATCCTATAATCCCATTGACGTATCTTCTTTTTTTCTTATGGTCAAAGGTCTGCCAGATAAAAACTGATTTATTGTTTATACTTCTATAATTACCTCATGGAATATAAGCCCTTAGATCTAGCGAACACCTCTTCTTGTAACATCACACCTATTCTTTCCTCTTTCTGCTTTCCTGTCTTCTCACATCTTTGCTTTTTGTATCTGGATCCTTTGATGTTCAAACCACTGTCATAATTAATATGTGCCAACTGGTCCCCATCCCCATCCCACTCCCCTGTGAGCAGGAAGGCAGGGAAGCATCACCCACTCACTGTTCTTACCCCACTTGAGCCTTTTCTCCTTGATGTGCAGAAAAGGAGTGGAAACCAGCTGGTGTTTCTTCTTGTACAAGTTCATGGATGGATGGGAATAGTCAGAAAAGGTCAGATGGAATAAAGAGTCGCAGACTAACCCAAAGCATACTGACAGAATGCCTACTAACAACAGGCAAAAGCCACCAGTAGAAAAGCTGTGTCTACAATTTCTCTGAGCAATTGGTGGCTCTTCGGTATAGAACAACAGCAAAAGAGATTGCTGAAGTATGTTATCAATATGCCTGCTATCTCAGATGTATCCTTTATGGTCATTATCTAAGACATTTCTTGATCTTATTTTATGATGATCAACAAATTCAGCTTTGAAGGAGATTCTTTCTTTAGAGGGAAGGATGGACTCAGTGGAGTGATACTTGGCAGATAAATGTGTAAACTGAAGCTCTGCCAAAGCAGAATTGAAAACTTATCTCCAGAACAGACTAAATTTCATTTAGTCCTAATTCAGCTGTGAAAATTGCAGATAGTATGACTTTAACTAGACAAAAATGTGATTATTAATTATGTACATGGAACATTGGATGCAGTTTAGAAAATCATTCTCTAAGTAAGGATTTCATACCTGTACACAGGAAAAGTCCCCATCACTGAAGCTCTGAGCAGTCATACACTATTGCTAAAGGGCATAGCAGGTGAATTTTCAAGGGCCCTCAGCACCAGATTAGTCCTGGTTCCTTGGGGCAATTCCTGCTGACTTCTGCTGGAGGAGAAATACAACAATGCAAACCAATTCTTGGAAGACCTAACACACATTCATGTTGTTCTGGCTTTACCGGGTGAGAACTGCCAAAGGGACAAGTACTGCAAAGGGGGAGCCAAGCGTAGCAATTCCAGGCAAGAATGGGCTATCATATATAAATTAAAAGGTTGATTTTTAAGCCTGAAGCCATTGAGGTGTCCTTATTACTAGATAACTTAACGTAGTGCTTGGCTCAGGAAATACCCAGCCTCAGGCCTAAGACATGTGGCTGAGTTTTTCAGACTAACAAATTGCTGAAACATAATATATATCTCTATTTGAAGCCACAGAAACACTTTGGCTTAATTTATTCAGTAGAAATGCACACAACAGAGACAGTCACTGAAGCTCTTCTGAAGTGTTTTGTCTTAATCTAGTCCATAGTGAAAGCTGGTGCTCACACAATTTCTGAAGCTTTTCTGGCCCAGAAAGCAGTGTATATTTGGCACACATTTGACAAGCATCTCATATGACCCCATCAAATTATCTTTTGAAATAGATCTTAATTCCAAGAGCATGGGCTTATGCCACATAAGAAGCCCACTTTACCACATGGCATTCAGGATTTACCCAGCCAGTGTTGCATTCTGACAAAATTTCATGCATATATCACAGAATCACAGGAAGGTTAAGGATGGAAGGGAACACGGCACATCATCTAGTGAAACCTCCCTGCTCGAGCAGGGTCCCACAGAGCATGTTATTCAAGATTGTGTCCAGAAGACTTTTGAATATCTCCAGTGATAGAGACTCTACACCCTCTCTGGGCAATCTTTTCCAGTGCTTGGTCACCTGCACAGTAAAGAAATTCTTCCTCATGTTCAGGTGGAACTTCCTGTGCATCAGTTTCTGCCCATTGCCTCTTGTCCTACTGCTTGGCACTACCAAGAACTGACTGACTCCTCTTGGCGCCCGCCCTTCAGATACTTACAGAGCCTGGTGAGGTCCCCTCTCAGTTGTCTCTTCTCCAGGCTAAGCAAGTCCAGCTTCCTCAACCTCTCCTCACAGTAGAAATATACAGGGGAAGAATTTCACAATTTAGTCAATTTCTTCCAATTAGGACTGTCTTTCACAGGTAACTAATTTATATTGGGAAGTCCTTATTTCCCGACATTTTACTAATATTTTTAGTTAGAGTGTTTAAAATACTTGCATGAAGTTCTCATCTTTATTATTATAGATTCAGCTGTATTGAGAAGCCTCTTTTTTGCATAGAAAAGCTCTACTAATTATGACACATTGGATATCTACCACAACATGTATTGGAGAGGCTCAAGAATTGGTACAAGTTGGTACAGAGCACCTGGAAGTAAATCAACCACAAGTTCTCCAGGTTCTGGTACAACTCTTCAGTCAGACTAATTTTCTCAGCTGATAATTGCTCCCAGGTCAAAAATCCAGGCTTTGGAGTAAGCACAACAAAAATACTACTAGCAGAGAGATAATATCTAAATCAATGATGAGTGCCCAGCATACATGATCACCTTATAGTTAAAATGTGAAAGAAGGGCTTTTATTAGTTTAACAGTTGTGAGTAATATTTTCAAGTAATGCCAAATGTGTTACAGATGTTGATAGGAGCAACTGCTGACTTCAGCATGCTTCAACACAGAACTGAACTATTTTGGAGAAATCCAGATCAGAGCTTTGCAGCCAGCCTCCCTGTAAATCACGAACAGCAAAACACTGTAAATAATGCCAAGCCAATCCAAGACCCTACATTTAATTCAAGGTTTTGGGGAATTCACTAACTTTTCTGACAGCTGCTTGTGAAGGGCTGAAGCAATGTTCTCCATCTTAAAACAACACAACTTGATGAAAGTCCTGTCTTGGAGTTGCGTACAGAACAGGGAATCTTGTTAAAGTGCTGGCAGGGTGATTAATGTGATATAATAGATATTATGTACTGCATTAAACTATTTTGCACATCAAACATTGACTCTGTGGAAAAGAACACACATCATATTCCAGTGCATGGTGAAGATAATGTCTTAAATGCATGGAAACAAAGAATGAACACCAATATAAAATTCCCCATATCTTCTTGAGCTAACCTGAGAGACCATCGGGTACTGCTTCAAGAAAGAACAGTTTGCCAACCAGGAACAGTGACATTATGACAGGAGGCAGACTGTCCCTCACTCTCTGTAAAGAAGACATAAATGGGATATATTTTCAAGTGTATTGAACAATTTTACTCTGACCATCCTGTCCAGGATATATCTCACCAATTCTACTTGGGACAAGGCTCCAGAGACCCGTAGAGCTTATTCCAAGGAAATTGTTTTAAAATCCAAGTCCGAATTTTCCATCTTTCCATCTTCAAAACTGATCTCTTGATGTTCATTGTAACATTATGTCACGAGCATAAATTTAGAATCAGTCTGTTGAGATAATAAATTTCTGATTATTGAAGTAACTCATGAACTGCATAAAAGTAACACAACAAAATTAAAACCTAACCTGTCTTCTACGTGTCACTCTTAAAATGCTACTCAGATGTCTGCTTTTAAACCTCTGTAGTTCAAATCTGATTTTCAGCTTATATAGGGGACTGGAAATATTTTGCTTCAGAATGGAAGAATTGTAATGTACAGTGGAAATTCTTGCTTAAAATGGCACATGCACACCTCTGATCCAGATTTTGGGATGTGGAAGGTTTCTCCATAGTCACTTATTTTAAACTCTCACCAATATATCCTACAGTCTGATTTCTAGACATCTCAACTTTGCCACTAATAACATTTATTACAGTTTTCACGTGAGCCAGCTCTAATATCAGGCACATTCATGTTTTCCATTACACAAGGGAAATATCTGGTGATAATTGGAAAAGCCTTGATAAATGTCTTGCTAGTAAGTCAAACTGTGACAATTAGCAATTTTCCAGGCGAGTTCAGGAGTGATCAAGAGCATAGCAGGACTCAAAAAGGATTAGAAATGTATAAGGATAACAACACAATTATGGCAGATCAGAATAAAAATATTAGATGGAAGAGCAACCATGTATAAACCCATGAACTGTTTTGGCCTGCAGTCTTCCTTAGGCTCAGTGGCTCATTGGTGCTCAGGCATCACTGTGTGGTTCAGGCCATGCAGGACACACTACAAGGCTAAAAGTTTGTTTCAGGAAGAAACTCCTATCTGGAATGTGTTTTCTATAAAGATCTATTGTGTATGTTCCTTGGCATTACAACATCTTGTCAAGCCTAAAAATAAAATAGTGGACCTAGCATCGTACCAGGTTATGAACAAAAATTAGGCGTGCTTAGGGTGTTAGCCTGTAGCAAGAAGCAGCAAATCACCTCTTTGGCGGTGACTGTAGAAAAAGAGGTTAGCTGATAGCTGGTCAGCTAACTCCGCACTTATGGAGAAAGAAGATTTCAAGGACAAGAGAAGCTAGACAGGGCTGGGAGCTCCAGCTTTTCAGGCTCACACTCAACAAAGTGATCTTACATTACAAAAAAAAAAGATAATTTCTCTGTAGGGCTGTCTAAACTCTGCGTTACCAACGAGGCTGAGAGACTGCAAACTGGTTCTGCTGGGGTAAAATAAAATCACAAGTTTGACCCTAAGTCTGTGTGCTCTATGTATCTAAGCAAACTTAAGATGACACCTGCACTTCTTACCATGGGGGATGGCTTTCTTCTCTCAGACAAACTGCAGGATTCATTTATGTGATGTACAAGCACATTTACAGTAAAAAAGGAATATTACAATCATCTTCAATGAGCAGGGAGTCCCCTTTTCCCAGTTCTCTTACAGTTCCAGGATGAAAAATCCAAGACCCCTTGCAAGAAAAACAGCTCTTTTGTTGTTCTTGTTGCTGCTTTTTTATGGGAACTTTGAGTTATTCAGTGAGATTCTGCTGCTGAATAAAAGCAGTTTAAAAGTCTGAAATGCAAAGCCCTAAACTGCAACAGTTCTGAACTTAATTTTCATGTTAAATTTTATCTAAACTCCTGCTTATGACAATGAAAACCAGCTCTGTAAAAGGATATTTTATCTTATATTTACATAATTAAAATTTATGTACATTAAACAGAATAAGGAAAGCTAGTGACACAGGAGAGAATACAGAATTGCACAACAATTGCACTCTATCTTACTATGCTCTAAAGAGTCTGTGGGGTTTGTTGATCCTTCCAGAGATGACAGGCTTTATTTATCTCACGAAAATACAGCACATCCTGGTAGCATTTACTATGTCACATTGTACTATTCCATTAACATGGCCTCATCCTGCTTAGGGAGACAGAAAGAGGCATTTAAGAATCTGTGAAGGTTTCTATCTGTGATAGAAGCACCTGTCTTCTAAAAACAGAACTGAGAATAGCTCCTCTTGTACCTACACTGGAGTGCACAGCCACACATCTAATTTATCAGCACATCCTACTGCCATGTCCTCAGCTAAATATTAGAGGCAAATTCAAATAATTCTGCTGAATAGATGAACCACCATGTTGCCAGTGATCTAATCAGTGTGTGTGTGTGTATACATGTGTATGTGTCTACATGTATGTATCAGAGAGAAGAAAGTAGGATTCTACCACACAAGATGAGCTGTGAGGATGTTGCTCTGTGAACTCTCTAAATAGCAGGATACCTGGCAGACATATAAACAGCTTGGATATTCCTGAAAAGAGAGCAAGGAAGCGTAGGAACAATTTCCAGAGTATTCTTTGGTTTGGTTTCAGCCCCTCTTGGTGAACCTGTCAAGTCTGTTAATTTCAATGACATTTTGGTGGCTACTGATACTGAAAAGATAATGAGATTGATATGGTATGTAGATGCAGATATAAAATTTGCTTTCTTTCAGGAAATATTTAATTCTAAGGAAGATGCAGAAAGACTCACTGGGATTATCATGCAGCCATTTCCTACACTATTATGTACCACACCTGCACTGCCTTTCCAAACAAACAGTAAGATTTGAGTATTGCCAAGTATTGCTATTTTATCGTTATCATCGATATTCTACTTCATAGTCAAAATTTTTTACGTCAAAATTTTAAATATGTGGGGTTTTTCAAACTCACTGTAGCTTAACACAGCTACAAATACCTCTTAAAATCTTTTAAAAAGTATGCAAAAGAAGCAGACCTGAGAGCCTGGGGAAGATTCACTTACAATGGTCTTGAATTACTATATTCTCACAGGCAACATCAGCAGATTGTATCAGTCCATATGAAACGATCCTGTCTCAAACTCAGAATGTATAGTCTTCTCCCTCTCTCCCTTGGGCTCCTTGGTGTTATTTCCAAGGGATAGTCACCTGTGCTGCTCTTTCCCTGCACTTTTGTTCAGTGCTCTGTCCCCACCCACATTTATCCTTCTCTAATTTCCTTCAGGCAAGTGGTCAGATAAAGGAGCACGATGGACAGCGCTACTGTGGTCATTGCCATAGTTCATGAGTTACTGCTCCTAATTTCATTTGCAACCTTGTGGTTTATTTATTGATTCTTTTGCAGGAGCTTTTGGCCTCTTGTGCCTCAGACTCTACGTAGTAACAACAGCAGTTTTAATTTAAGTCCTGTGCTGGTTAGGAAATTTTACAAACTGATAACTAACTGCAGCTACTCCGTAAATACCAACGCCTCTGATGTGAAAGGCAATAACCCTCAAGAGGACCAGAAGAAAGCCTGCTGCATGCAGCAAGTCCTTGCAGCAGGCAGAGAAAGTATGGCAGAGCTTTAGGTAAGTGGGATATAATTAGGCATGTTGGAATTTGACCAGGATATCAGGGTTAACACCACTGCTCCTGTGAGAAGTGCCTTGGGAGTTCCTCAGCAGCAGGCAGCCAGGACCTCTTGTTTTCATCACATTCCAGGCACTACATGACAGCTACCCAAATACACTTTGCCTTAATGAAACAGAAATGCACATATGATACCTACAATTTCGAACCAAGGTATGGACTTTATCCAAGAATGGATTCATTCAGATTTGTGAATTACTCAAAGTGAAAAAAGGACTTCTGTATTTTGGTTCTGGACCTTACCTATTGTGAAATAGTAATGAAAAAAATCAGTCACTGGTGAAGCTGTGGAGCCCACAGGCTTCTGGAATGGTTTGATGTGCTTGTGGTTGGCTGACAAGTCTAGAGTTGGGCATTTCTTGCATTGCCTGCAAAATCTGTTTGGAAAGAGCTGTGGTCACAGGCATTGCACAGCACTCTGGGCTGCTCATGGAGGTTAATGTGCAGGCAGAAGTCCCAGTGCTTACAGCATCCCAGAAGACTCACCCAGCTGCTTCCTCTGCACGTGCTTTTCAACTGCTTATGTTTCTATCTTAAATGAGCTGCTTCAGCTCTTGCACTATGAGCTAGTTGCCTTCCTGAGGCCTTTTCTAGCCTCAGGTTTTTATTACTTTCCTGTGAGTCATGCATACCATGGATTGATGGAGCTCTGCCCTGCCCAGGAAGACTGCAGGGACAAACAGCTGCTGGTGGTGGGAGGAATGAAGCTTCTTTAATTCCTACAGTAAATCTCTGCTTGCTACCAGCAACAATCAGAGGGTTACGGAAAAGCGGCGAAGAATTTTGCACTGATTAGTGTATGGACTGAGACACTTGCTGTATGGCAGTGTTTCCATAAGCCAAATTTATTAAATTGGGTAAACTGTATTCACCTAGGTTCAAATTAGTACATTTGTCACCAGAATTTTCCAAACAATTCCATTATTCCTCCACAGACAAGAGAGTGTGAACACTGGCAAAGTTTAGACCTTCCTATTTTATACATGTTTCCCTATGTTGGGCATGGAAGAGAAACATATCATTTCTCTCCCAAATGTATTCCCTCCTGTGTAATGTGAATGTATTACGTGTACTCATATTCCAAGGCAATAATATTAGACAAATTACTGTACTCTAAAAAGTGACATTAAAAATTGCCTCTCCATCTTTATTAGCTTACTTTTTCTCAGTCAAATATGTTTGGCTTACAAGAAAAACGATGTTTTTCATTCTGACCTCAGGCTTCCCAAATTCAAACAGAGCTACGGGTCAATTGCTGAATGAGAAAAGGTTTGTCAGAATGATTCAGATCCTTTTTGACACCTCAGCATCTTCAAATTACTGCTTATGTCAGGCATTGGTTATGCCTGACAGTGAAAGGCTAGGAACAAGCACATGGTTCAGATGATGATCGGTGTACAGGAATTCAGATAATCTTGTGGTAGCTCTGTTCCACTCCATGTGAAATGAAAAAGGAACAAAACTTTTTTTGTCATTGTAGTTAAAGCAGTAGAGTAAGACAAGAGTCAGCCAATGTAATGAGTTAGAAATGTTTTATATTAGCTTCACATAGAGGAGTGAATGTGAATCTTTTCTTCATGTTTTGTGCCAAAAATGTTGTGGAGACTATCTGTAGGCAAAGTGATTTTGCTACATGGTTATTACATGGTTATTAAAAAACAATACTGCCACAATTACTTGCTTAGAAAGGACCGTAGAGAAGCTGTCTTCTTTCTGATGGCTTTGGGCAGCAGCAGAAGTCAGGGATTCCTCATGGGCTTCTTTGTCATTGTAAACCTGACAGGTCTCCCTCCAGCTGGCAGGAGCCCAGGAGCAGATTCCCAGGTCTGTCTCGGCCCTGAAGAAGGATGGGTGTTTGGTAGAAGAATGAAATTATCTCCTTTTTAGCTTCATGGTAATTTCAATAAAGTATTAATAGAGCTGAGCATGTAGGCTTTGGCCTTGAAATGGCCCACAAGATGAAGAGCAAAAATATCTGTAAAGTGGAACATCCAAGATGATTCACAACAACCCACAGCTGCAGCTCCATTTAGAGACAGCCATCTCCTGATGTGCTCCCCATTTCTGGGCACAGAGGGGTGGGTATGTGTGGTTGCTGCAGCCTTGCTGCAGGACTGGGGACCCTTCATGAAAACTGCAGGTAGGGGACATCCTGTTCCATCCTCTAGCTGTGGTGCACTGGGAGCTGAAACTGTGACTACAGAGAGAGATGTTTACTCTGGAGTTAGGAAAAAAGCAATCAAGAAAAAGTCATATTGAATCAAAGGAAATAAATAAGTAGCCAAAATACAGCAGCTCCAGGTGAGGTGGAGGAGATGGTGGCCAGTTCCACCTCGCTGGCTCAGAACTGCTTTACACTGTGAATTGGCTGTTTCTGCTTCTTCAGGTTCAATGGCTTTGAAAAAGAGACACAATTGCAGGGACTGTTGCTGGCAGGCTTTGACTGTGGCTGAAGGCAGATGTTCAGGCTGCTGGAAGACACCTGGTGGGTCAGAGCAGGGTAGCAGTGACGTGTGGGTGGGACAGCCTGGTTGCCATCACTGCTGCTGGTAGGTAGGGAGGTGCCACAACTGCCCCTCCTCACACTGGCAAACTCAGCTGTCTCACATGCAACCTGGTGACGGCAAAGCTCTCCAACATGGCTGTAAATGGCTGGGTGGCACCCCTTGAAGTAGACCATGGAAATGCTGCTACGTAGAGGCCATGTGTCCTACTCTGTTTCGTAGCAACTAGCGCATGGCTGGAATTCAATAAGCTTTAGCTAACATGAGCTGTTTTGTGCCTTCCATCAAGACTCTTTCTCTGTGTTTTAGTTCTTCCTTTTGCCATCTCCTGGGCATTGACAGAAAGCTGTACACAAGAGGACCTGGGCAGAGCACCAGGAAGGAAAACAAGAGCTCTCCAATGGTGGTCCATGCTCTCTTTTGTGGCCCAAGGCAACTCCCTAAGCATGACATCATATCAACTTCCACTTGTGAAAGTGGGAGTAATACTCACTTCCCCCTTCCCATAATCTGTCTGTTTGCACAGCGCTGGGAAATTCTAAAATTGCTTCTTGAGCTCAATGACATTTCTTTCCTGGAAATCCCCAGGACAGCAGTACATCAGCAAAAAAGTATTGACATGGTCTGGGTGCCCCCAGATGTGCTGTGACAGGAGGCTTCATCCCTGTTGATGATACAGTCACAGCCCAGGCAAGTGGCACAGGAAGGGCAAGTGAACAAAACACACGGTGGGGAAATTTTCGTTATTGACTAAACTGGAGAAACTCAGTCTACAGAACTGCTTTTCTTTCCAGGAGGAATATTGTGATGTGGAATTTTATTCCCCGATTGTTTTACGTAAAACATTTGTTGAAAATTAAAACAACTTAATTTGAAATAGGTCACAGGCAGTCTTGGTGAGTAAGTGAACTGTGTTTTAACAAAGTGTAAATACATCAACTCACAGATGGCATTCTCAATTTTGGAAAGCTCATTCTGCTTTAAGGTTTAGCACTTGGGATTAAAGACAGTACAGTACAACTTAAGAGATTTAAGAATTATACTCCAGGAAGTCATGCTGTAATAAGCTTTAGATCAACAGTTCATATAGCATCATGGGATTCTCAGACCCCCAGGAGAAAGAGTCCTAATATACTGTAACCTACAACTTTCCCCTTGAAATGTCTTAGTTCTGCAAAGCAATAAACCAGTCTGGACTAAGTTACTGAAGGTCTTTGAAGTACTGGAAGACCCATAAATAAGGTGAGTACTTTGGAAGGGGGGGCTCATTTTGTGGTGTACATATACAACTATTTCATAGTCAAGTTGATTTGTAGCTGCCTGTATGTCAGTTTCCTGGGAGTAATAAATCTTCATTCAAGCAAAACTAAAATGTCACCAGTATTTATTTCATGCATTTTTTACCCCATCAGGAGAAGAAAAAGTCAGCATTCATGTAAACTTCTATGCCCAACTTGCAGCTCTGTGCTAAAACTATGCTTCATAGTATGAAATTTTTATAAATCTAAAATGTAAACATTGGGTAACAGATGTACCATTGCATGGCCAAAAAAGAGTGGTAACTGTCACTGGAGAAATAAAACTGAGTTATTGTTTCCAGTTTCAAAAGAACAGCAACAAGTCTAAAAAACTATATGTGATCTTTGTCCTTTTTTCCCCCCTCAGACACCTGCACTCATCTAATGTTTCACTGAGCCCTGAAAAATAAATGCATAGCTTCAGTCTCCTAATCCATGTGGCTCCAGAGACCACTGTTACATGAGAACTTAAACTGATGATGCTGAGCGTCCTAGGGGCAGCTTAATCTTTTTTAATTCAAATCAACTGAGTCCCATGTGGCGCTAGGATGATACTCTATATGCTGCAATCAGACTGACCTAGACTTCTTGTGCTCTAAATGATTAATGAAACTGCCTCCTAGTTTGTTTCTATGGTGATCCGAAACTTGACACGATGTAGGAATCTGCCATTCATGCTGAATGAAACGAGGAGGAGATAACCCAGGAACAAAACTCCATCAGTTGTACAGAGAAGGCTCAATTTTAAGTCATTAGTCTCCTTGTACTTGGGTTGTTGACTCTTGAAAATAAGAGTGAGATAAAATATCCAAGTTAATATAGCTTTAATTGGGTAGTTTACCAGTAAATTGTTTCAGTATTAGAAAAATGGGTTACTCTGAAAAGAGCTTTCTAAGTTTTCTTTTGATGGGCAAATGTGGGACAGTGCTAGAGCAATAGCTAGGGTTTGCAGTTTCCTATAAAGAAGCTGATTCAACTGTGAAAGCCCTGCAATGCCTTTAAATAGTGTAAATAATGCTCTAAGAAATAGTAAGAACAAAACTTAGGAAAAAAATATCTACATTCAGGTTTTATTGAGTCAATGAAGAAGACATCTTCTATCCTGAATTTTGGTAGTGCCATTTCAAAAAAGGAGCGATTTACTTCACTGCAGTGCTTTGAGGCTTTCAAAACAAATAAATTACTTTCAATTTTATTTCCAGAGGAAGCATATTACCAAACTTTTAAATATTTTAGGTAGTCCTGGTACCACTGATGAGTATCTTTAGTCACACTTAGGTCTATCTATACTGCTAAGGTAAAAAACACTTGAAAAATCATCAGTAAATTAGTTTAGCTGCTACACCAGCCACAACATCATGAAGCCCAGATCAAACCATCTGCCTGAATTTTTACTCAGAGAGCCAGGGTAGCAGCCCATGCTGGATTCCAAGAGGCAGTTGCTAAATTGTAGACGGTGTTGGCATTGGTTAGTTACTGAAGTTGACTGCTACTGCTGCAGCTTGAGTGCACTTAGAGCAGGCCTCATCTTTGCTCCTTTCTATTGCCAGGCAAACACATTTGAGCCCTTGTTGAGCCAAACCTCAAAGACCATCTGAAGATGTGCAAAACCAAAAGTTTTCTGAGGATAGTGAGAGCATTGGAGCCCTACAAGCTCTGAGATAATTTGGGGTGGTCTTTCTGCCTCTGTCACTTAACACTGCTTTTATTGCCTCCCTTCCAAACTCCCGAGCACTGAGCACACCACCGTTTTTTGTCCTTTCACCAGGTCCTGTCTCTCCACCAACACGATGAGATATGCTGCTGCTCTTTTTCCTTCCATGTCTGTTTAAAGGGAGCACTGTTGGCTGTGGATTTACCTCTGGCAAGGCTACCCCAGCACTGATCTCACTGCATCTCTCAACAGCTTTTTAGGAGGGCACAGCAACCCAAATCATCTCATCGCTTCATCTGGAATCAATCACAGCAGGTCCACTGATGTCAAGAAAACTATGCTCATTTGCATCAGCACGTGACCTGGTCCTATCTCTTTGTGATCTTTAGATCAACAGTGCTCCCATTGGGATTCATGATCTTAGAGGAATCTAAACCGACTTTCTAATGTATTTAACCAGTGTCTGCCATTTTTCTTTCCTATCATAAAAAACACTGTGGCTACTGACCCAAATTCATAACAACTCAAATTATTTTGATATGAATCTGAGGCATTTTTCTTAATATTGCACTCTGCATTCCTAGACTTTAAGGATCCAGACTTTGCAGAGGGTCTAACTGATACTATGTTTCTTAATAAATCAGTTACCTTTGCAGATGTAAAATACTTCATGTCCAGAATTTTGGAAGGAATCTGAAGTACTGAGTATTTTCAAACATGACTTGATAGACATTGCCCCTGTATTTCTTCAGCTGTTTTTGAAAATCCTTGTTTATATAAGTGCCACATCAAGATATTACGGTGCAATGGTCTGCATTTTTAACAAGTTTTATTTCCTGGGATTGGATAATACTGTAAGTACTTCAATTACCATTTTTAGAAGAAAAGGCAGAGAGAAACAGAAATTCTTTAGTATTCCCCAAGCAATGAAATCAACTATTCTGCACTCAGATTCCATTTTTAAGAAAATTATTATTTGAGGGGAGAATTTGAACTTGTTTAGAATATCTTTGATTAGTAATAGCAACTCTGTAAATACGTCTCACTGGGGTTCTTAGAAGGATTATTGGAAAAACCAGTAATTTTCCTTGGGGAAAAAGAGTTTTTGTTTGTTTTTGCAAGAAACAGAGAGAAAAAGAGTTTAACCAGAATAAGAATATTTGACGGCTGTACAGGTCTCTTTGGAAGTGTGTGAGACCATGTTCCTGTGCTGCCTTTTTGGGAGAAGTTTCCTTTCATGAGTTTCCACATCCTAGGCCTTTGGGTTCTGTTTATTTTGCTTCACTCTTGCCAAAATAATTTATCAGATCAGTGGGAGAGGGACAGTGGCAGTCTTCTTATCAGAGCCCTCACCTGGGATGCAGGAGACCCAAATTCAGCTCACTGCTTCAAACCATATGGGCCAAATTCCTGCAATTTGTTCTCTGCAGAGCAGCCCTTCTCACATGAGGATTCAGTGACCATAATGATTACAGGCCCTGTCTCTTTTGTGTGTAAAACACCCAGGAAGGAGGTGAAAATCCAACCAGCATTGTGATCAATTATTTTGGCTCATGTCATTTTTTGGAGGTAAGTCTGCATGACAAACCTTAGTGTCCGTCTGCCACTGCCATTCCAGGGAAGCAGCCTGCTTCCTGGGAGGGTGAACTAAGCACAGTCCTAATTTCTCTGTGTTTTTGTCCTTTCCAAGCAATTAAATCTGAGCCTCTAGGGCAAAAGTTAAGAACTTGTTTACATGGGTGAGCAGCAGAATCACCTTGCTGAGGATTCTGCCAGGGCAGCCAGGTGAATTTGATGCCACCTGTCAGAAGCCACACAGACAGAAATTTTCATTCTCTGAACTTAAGGCCCAGGCTCATTTTGGAATAAAACAGTCCATTGATCAATGTATCAGTGGGACTCTACTTCTTACATGTGGCACATTTTTGGGAAACAAAATCCTCTCAGGCAGGAGAATGCTCACTTTCCTGGCAAATGCTTCACAACACAGTGAGAACCACAGGCTCTCCTGGGAGATTTTAGAAGACTCCATGCCAGTGTTTAAAGAAAATTATGTCCTGTGACCCTCACAGAAACAAAAAATACCTGTTTCCAGTTCAAGGAGACGATTCCAGAATGCACACATGAATAAGGTCCAAACAGGATTCTAACAGTAGTGCCAGTGATCACTTAAATCTTCATGACAGGAATCTGTCTTGTTACAATGGCTCCAGTAATATTTTCCCTGGGACAAGGATAATTTCCATTATTCTATTGCTTCTTTCTATGTCTTCTAAAGACTGTATATGCAGAGGGGAAGGGTGAATCTTCATTTTTGGGAGGCGTGACAAGTGTTGAGGTATCAGTTTGAAATCACTCACAGCTGGGATATATTTAAAATCCTGTAAATCTGAGGGAACAATAATCACATACGAGTACAGGAGCTGGCAATCTGGTTAGGAGGGGGCATTGTATACTTTTTTTCTACAGATCAGCCCCTATTGACAGCTGAGAGACACCCTGTGTTAGCACATGGACTTACAGAGCAGCGTGAGGATTTGCAGGGACTAATTATTTGAATATGAATCAACAATGCAATGCTGTGGCAAAACAAGGCAAATGCTCAGCACTGAGTCACATTAATAAGAATGTCACGCATAAAAGAAATGAGGTAATTATTCTGCTCTACTTCACTTGATAAGCTTCTGTTGGAACGCTGCATGCTGTTGTGAACACCACATTAAGAAAGAAATACATACTAATTGGAAACTCAGAAGAGAACAGCAAAAATGAGAAATTATTTGGAAAATAACCCTTATGTATATGACTGTTCATAAACACATGAAGTGCCATAAAAAAAAGGAGCAATTATTTTTATTATCTTAATTCTGTAGTAATACATTCATTAAGTACGGAAGAAAGTGAAATGGGCAATGCCAGGGTTAAAGGCTGAAAGCAACATAGAAGCAATACTTTCAGAGCAAAAGGCTGAAAAACCTCTTGGCATCACCATTTGTGGAAACAAACCAAACTAGCCTGGACAGTATAACTGGCTGGGAGACGGTTTCGTTCTCCAAATGTTTCTCAGGTTTCCAAATTTAGCTTCATGTCAAATCAGAAAATATCTTCATCCTCTGTAGAGGAAAATGCTATGAAAACAGGACATTAAATAAAAGTTTTCTGCTGGAAAAAATTATTTAAAAAGAAATTATTTTCTATTTCATGCTATAATGAAAAGTGATGTGGAGAGGAAAAAGCTGAAAAAATTATCCCAAAGGTGACAAAATGGAATACTTCCACAATATCCTCAAACATGAAAGAAGATTTAAAAAGAATTCAAAAGCATGCCATAAAATAATTTCAGCTTTCAGTAGAACATTATTTTTAAATTAAGTGTATGATTTATTTTATTGTACCTTATTTTATTATACCTTATTTTATTTATTTTTAAGCCAATTTTGTGAGTCACATGCTCATCAGGGAAGATTTAGGAAATGTATCTCCTGTTTTGAGACTTGTAAAGTTATTATATGGCAAGGGAAACAAAGGAAGGTCTCTGAGGGTTGCTCTTGAATTTAGAAGGTGCTTTTGGAGACAATACTCTCTGCTTCCAGTTTTTAACAAATTATTTCTAGTACTTGTAAAACACCTGAGAAAGAACACAGATCTAAAATTCATGTAGTGCTGTTGATCAAATGAGCAATTTAACATACACTGTGTTGGCTTTCAGCAGTAAAACTGTCCAACTTAAAATCTCATTGTGGCTTTTTACATTTTTGTAGGAAAAAGCTGATTTTTAGAAATATCCACTGTACTAGAACAAGCAATGAGAAGGACAATGCAGCTGTATAAGACACATATAGACAAATACAGGATGCTGCTTTTTGGCCCTCGCTGTTATTGCTGCCCCTTCTTGCCTTCAGATTGCTGCATTAGCAAATTGCCCACCAGCTCCCTGAGCGTGGCACTCGGCCTTTGCAGCCCTGGGGATATCAGTAACACAAAGATTGCCCCTTGCCAGCTGCAATGACCTGCGCCCTACAGCTCTATCTATCACATAAAAATGTACTGCTCTGCTACTGTCACTTTTCACAGCTCCATCTCAATATCTCTCTCTCTTCAGGTTTCCTGCTGACTGACAATGTCAGTTACAACATTTCACACAATTTTTCTTCTCTATGTGTGAAATTACATATCCAAGAACTGTGAAAAGAGAATCAGCAGGTTCCTGGTGCTCTTTCTCTGTGAGGAAGAAGAACTAGCCATCATCTAAGAAAGCAGCACAAGGCAATAGCTCCAGGGGAAAAAATCTATGAATACTCGTTCACATTTTAAAACACATCTGCTACGATTCTCTTCAAACTATTTGTTGTAAGAAAAGAAGGCCCACAGACATTACTTACCTTAAGTGATTTTAAGCTATATTAGCAGAGATTAATTCCTGAATTCTTAATTTTCAGTACTTTGACTGGAAAGATGATTCTAAGAATAGCGTTTTTCCAGACAATTCCAAGTTTTAAATGCTGCTTACTGACAACATACAGACTAAGAATTATTTGCCTGATAATTTAATGCCAAAGATGGCATGTTTATAAACAACGCACAGGACAAAAAAGGAGAAAAAATGTATTTACAGACAACTATTATCTTATTTCTTCTGCTCAGCAAAAGTAAAGTGGGATAAATATTATAGCCACAGACCCGTGGCTTTTTGTTCTATGTCACTGACTTAGGAAAAAGACAATACCTTGTTCACCAAAATACAACAAACCCATTTTCATTATGTTTGGTGAACACACTGCACAGCTGTTTCTCCTGATGTGTGAGGGAGAGGTCAGGTGAGGGCACTGAGCGTGGTGAAGATATGTGAGGGTACTGAGCGTGGTGAAGATATGTAGAATCTCTTGCCATGTCCTGCACCTCTGGCTTGGTTGTTTTGAGTCATTGAGATTATGGCCTTTGAGCCACAGCATCAGCACAGCTCCCAGGGATGGGGCCACAGAGACTCACACAGGGTGAGAGGTGCAGTCCACAGGTACATTTTCTCACATGCTTCCCCTCCGCACAAAGTACCCCCAAACAACCAACAAAGAAAAGGATGATCAACACAAGCAAATCTGATTTACAGTTAATTAGAGAGAGGGAGCAAGGACTCCAATAACTTCCTTTCTGCTTGTAAAGCAGCAACCAATCAAATCCCCGCTTAGGAGGCATTCCCGCCATCTACCTCGAATGCTTACAGAGAAATACCAATGGCAAGAGGACATTTTGTGTATTCTTTTTGCTCCCATTAATGCAACGGAACATTTAAGAAACAAGGAAAAGAGGCAGCTTCTTACTGACAGCAAGAACTTATTCTGGGGGTGTCGGACTGAAATCTGAAGAAAGAAAATATTTGCTCACTGAGGAGTACAGTGGAAATAGAAATGCCTGTGCCATGCTGAAACCTTATCTGTAATGTATCAAGAAAGTGAGGTAATTGACCAAAAACAAGTGCCTCCCCCCGCCTTAAAATAAATTTACAATAATTAAAATTAATGTAAATTTGATTTTGATGTTTTAAAATTGTATAAGTTTTAAAATTGTATTTCTAGGTAGTGTTTGTTCTTTTCTTTGCCCATTTCCTGAGCAGTCCCTGCCACCAAAACAATGTTCTTATGCCTAAATTATGCTGATCTTAGCATCAAACTTCAGACAGTTTTTAATTATGAAAAATTAGATATGAAACTTAGAGCTTCTCTAGGATATCTTTGCATATGTTACCAGGACTTAACACACCAGATCAAAATAGGTCTTGCAGTCCTTGGGAGAGATCTGTGGGCTATATTTTTACATTAATAAACTGTTCTTGTACACTTTCTCCAGTACATTAACATGAACAGTCTCTTCTTTAGAATTAGACACAAAAGTCTCTTCTGATTTTTATCTGATTGCCATGGTGATGCATTTAATATATTGTATGCTTTGTAACAGCTTATGTCCATGTCCTAGAAAGTGGCAAAGAGGTTTTTATTTTTACTAGCAGAAAACACAGTCAGGGGGGTTTCATATCATACTGTGTGTTTTCTCCCTTGCAGGTAACTGAAGAGTAAAGCAGAACTGCAGGACAATTGCTACCCTTCCTAAACATTCTTGTTAAGTTATTGCCCTGGGGACACTAAGTGTTCAAGTGCCACAGGCAGCACTTGAATACCTCTAGAAACAAAGACATATTTTAAACCCCAGAGACCCATTCAGCTTATGGATGACCTGACATACTGTAGTGGTCGATTTTCATGATGGGTCCCAAGATTTGGACCTTCAAACCCAGTTTAGCCAGGTCTTGTATCCAAAAGTCAGTCCAGGAAGGAAAGCTGTGTGTCAGTCTTGTTTTCTAGCATGTCCTAGTCACTGAAAAATTTTTCTTTTGCCTTTTGAAAATAATGAAACAATTAGCAGTTTTATTTTGCATCTATTCACTTTTATATGTGGGTGTCCAGCCTTGAAAGGCCATTCTCTATAACCACTAATATTTCATCTTTTAAATGTGAGCTTTTGCTGCAGACTACCGTGCTTCTGTGCTGTGTAGGATCAAACTGCTTGGCAGGGCAGAAAATTTGATTTGCACTAGGAAGAGGATATTACACATATAAAATTTCACAGTTCATTTTATATCCTAATCATCAGAAGCCCTTATTTGAGGTCTGAACCAGAGGGATTTGCTGCTCAGAAAATCAGTGTATCCAATATCAAAATATTTCAAAAAGTTAATTTCATTTCATCCTTCCAAAGTCAGTTAATGAAAGGTGCAATTCTAGTGAATAGTCTTTGGTCACAAAACTCTTTGAGTCCTCTTCAGTTTCATTAAGAGAGTGAATTAATGTAATGTTAGATGCTGACATTTAAGGGTCACTGCACTTCTATACATTGCAATAGAATGGATACCCATTAAAAATATTATAAGACTAATCCTGCAAAGGGTGAATCAGAAGCTGAGGATGCTCAGGCCTCCTTAGGGGCTACTGATTTCTAGACACATCTCTAATGACTCAGCTCTGCTCTTCTGATGCTCATGTTCTCCATCTTGTTGTGACTGCTCCTTGTTCCTGGCTCACTTTAAGCTTCACAGGGAT
This sequence comes from Bombycilla garrulus, assembly GCA_013400315.1. Lineage (NCBI taxonomy): Eukaryota > Metazoa > Chordata > Aves > Passeriformes > Bombycillidae > Bombycilla > Bombycilla garrulus. The sequence goes on from VXBU01014508.1 coordinate 683,112, forward strand.
CAAAACCCTCCCTTCAGGGATGTGCCTGAACCCATATTCATTTCCATTGAAGAAACAATGACTACTGTCAGAAAAATCCCTGCTACTCAAAATTAGGTGAGGGAATGTCCTCTTTTTCTTTTGATCGGATGGGAAGTGATTTGCAGAAGGGAAGTGATTTGCAAACTCTGTGAGGTAGGCCTGTCAGCATTTTTCCTCATGGTTATAAACATCCAGGAAAAAAAGAGCAGAGTACTTGGATGAGATTAATCTGTCATGGCAAGAGTATTTATTTTACTTACCTAAATCTTGGTTCTCCCACCACTTCTCTACAGCTGTGGACCATTATTGGTACATTATTCTTAATTTATAACATTCTAAAGTAAAATACCTTTAATGTTGCTGAGTTTTGGAACTGAGTGTGTCTGAGACACGGTGCCACTGGCAGAGTACAGTTTGGTCTTCTGGTAGAACCCACACAACATTTGGCTCAGCAAAGGCTTAAATTGCTGCACTCCCACACTGGGTTCAAGGTGTTGCAGATCTTAAGCTATGCAGAGGATGACAATCATACAGTCTCAGGTCTGTTCTTTTGCCCACATTAGTGAGTGTCTTTGCTGGGACTCCTGAGCTCACCCAGTCCTCAGACTCCCTCGATGTCTCACTGAGGGATGTGTAAAAGTTGCTGGAAAATGTGCTCCATTTTCATAAAGAAAATGAAATAGCTTCACTCACAGGTCTGTGTTGGTGCTCTTCTCATGTGTCACTCACCCAGTGAGAAGTCAGCAGTTCTGGGTGCTCGAACTGCCTTCTGGCTCCTGCCACTGGCCTTCTGGGTAACAAAATCCCCTTCACTGTTCAGAGCTCCCCACCCAGATCTGCAGAACTGAACCTCTGAGTCCAGTCCTTAGAGTCCTCTTAAACCATGCACAAAAGCAGCAAGGGGAAGCTGAGGGCTGGATGCTGACCTGAGAGTCAGCATGAATCGAGCAGTAAAATCACAGGCAAGTCACTTCATATTCAGTTGTTCTATCTATACTGATTTCTCCCTGAACTCTGAAGACCATAACTGAGAAATGATTACAGGCATCAAACCTAAGTACCAGTCTTAATAAAACCCTAATTGAGAAGAAAACCATTAAAACCTAACTAATTTCCATACTTTGACACATACCTATGGAAAATTATTAGCATTTTAATTATAATAAGCTACTTTGTGTTTTAAAATGTCAAAATAATAACATTTTATTGTTATGATTCATTCGCTTTTAAATCACAATACAGTTGTGATTAGTTTTAAAAATGTGGGTCTTGATATGGCCATTTAATAGAGCAGGATAAAGCCTAGATATTTTAATATCCTAATTATCCTACACATTTAAAATTGCAAGTTACAGAATTTGTTTTATCATTACATTTGGTTCCAATAAACAGGGTGTTTTAGAAAAAATATTGCTTATTATAGGCAAAATTTTAATAGTTTTCCAATAGTTCTCTATATCTTTGGCACAATTTAAGTCTCTAAACTTCCCTAGACATTGTGGTGCATAAGTATAGACTGATCAATAGAAAATTAATCCAAAATGAGCCCATCTAGCAGTTTCCAAGCGATGCCTGTGCTGGAAGATGCAGTTCTTTAGGGTGTCTTGGTGTGTACAGTACTATTGATAAGAAAGAAAAAGAAAGAAATGTCTGCACATACTGCTCCAAGGCAGGACAGCCATTTCAGCCCAAGAGCCAGAAGTTACTACTAATAAACCAGTATCCAACCACGAGCTCACAGTTCTAAACTACTGGTTATGCAGGGGAGCAGTAGAGCACGTCAGACTCCTGGTCTTCATCAGCACCTCTCCCGTTCCACTTCCACTCCAGTCCTTTCCTCACACAAGGATTCATGTTGAAGACTGTCTGGACAGCCACTCTTTGCAGTCATTTCTGCCTCTGTGATTGTATCATCAGAGTCAACTGAGGAGAGCAGATACTTCAAGTTATTTTAGACCAGAAGTCAGGAAGGTACATGGCCAGCCTGGAAGAGGCTGCCTACATCAGTCCAGAATCAGGGGCGTGTCCTGTTCGATCACACTGACCTGTTTTATCTCTGAAGCTTGTCACAGCTTTGAAATTACTGTTAACAAAGTGGAAAATAGTAGCCCTGTGACTGTCTTTACATCTAGAGGACAGTACCAGAGAACTGTACAAAATACAAGTCATCAAGACACATAAATCAGCATCAATATTTTGTTACCACAGCTTGTGTTCAGCTAATTTTCCAGGCTTCAGCCAGCACTTGTAACGAGTCATTGACAACTAGCAGAGGAAGAGCACACTGGTTACAGGCCTACCAAGGAAGCTAAGTATGAGCTCACTTTTCAAAAATCCCTGAGATTTTGGGATAAATAGTCACACACTGGGAGTTCCATCCATGATGCCTTGGTCTTCTGGTTGAGTGAAGGTAAATGGGATTTTTCTGCTACTGTGACCACAGCGCGTAACCACATACTGTAACCGTAGACGGTAGCACCACCCCTTCAGAGGAGCTGCTCTTTCCCTCTTTCTTTCTCATACCCTTCACTCAGTAATTCTTATGCTACAGGGAAAGTTTCCAGAGGACTCTGTGGGTTTTATATATTGAAAGATCAAAGCCTCGTAGGGAGGGCTATTGGATCAGTCAGGCTGACTTTTTACAGTCCCCGGGCACCAAATTTCAAGACTTATTTTCCAAGCCCTTTTTCAAATGGGACACAGGAGAGTTTGTACAGTGCTGGTATCCTAACAGTTCAAGCACATATCTGAACTGAGAAAACATTCATCCTTTTTGCTGCAGACACCCGACTGGATATGCTATGTTCTTTCAACTGCTTGATTGCTATTTGGCAGTAGTTTCTGAACAATTTCAAATTTAATGGTTGTGTGTATCAAATAAAATGCCTGTAGTAAAGCAGACTCCAAGGATATGCATATTTTATGCTTAGATCTAAAATTAATAACTGCTGAGTGCAAATAAGTAAAAGAAGTAATATGTCATCACTGGACTTTTGTTTAGACTAATTTATGTGATATCTGCTCTACATCAAGCAATACAAACATTGTTCTCTCTGCCTCCAATATTAGTACATACATTTGGGATGAAAATAGTCTGACCGGAAAAACAATCTGCTATGCTTTTGACTTTGATTAAAATACTTTTTCAGGAAAAAAGGAATTTATTTAAGGTAATAAAGAAACACTGCTCTTTACCTCAAGTACTTCCAACGCTCTCCTCTGAAGCCATGCGGATTTGAGAATAGTCTGGGTTAATCCATTGGAAGGATTCAGTGGGGTGCTCATAGTGAAGTACTTCACATGTTGTCCATCCATCCACCTTTCCATTCATCCAAACTGAAAGTCACAATGTAGGACCAGGGAGCTGGTCAAAACTAACCAGACAACTTGAAAACAAAGTACTGGGTCTTTCCTCTGCTTTCAGAGACTCATAAAACAAAGTGTTGTTAATTCAGCCCCTGCTGATCCTAGTGAAATGAAGTTAGAGGTGAGGTAGCAACCCATACCCAAGGGAAAGGATATTTGCCACTGCAGCAGTCTTGTCAACAAGTGGGGAATGCACGAAGGAAAGACATATGTCATGGAGGTCTCTCCCTGCAGCTTCACAAAGTTTTACTGTGCACCATTTCCTCAGAAAGCCCCTCAGAAATAGTTCAGACACCCATAAGTGATAAAAATTTAGTGAGGTCCTTAGCAGAAGACTAAAGTTTTAGCTAACATAAATGACTGCTGTCTACAGCAACTAGCAGGCTAGTCCATGGAGGGAGGGACAATTTTTTATTTAGTCCTAAACAATATCTGGGGCCTTCTTCAAAATGAAGAATCACTCTTTCTGACCATAAAGTGCTTGAAATCAATGTTCCTTTAGCAGTGAATAGCAAAAATTTTATTTTCAGAAGGAGGAAGTACATAAAAGTGAGAAATCCTGTTAAAATGGAACTTAAAAGGAGAAACCAAAAGAAAAGTAATTTGTGGATCCTGTATTTATACACACTATTATAGTTTCAAAGTAACTGTATATCACATATCTAAAAAAACCCTCTGAAACCAGTCCTGAAAGGACCACACAAAAAAGGCAGCATGAGTATATAATATAGTAAGGGCAGCTAATTGGGGTAACAAGAAATCCTTCAAACAGTGGAGCTCGTGGGAAGCAATGAAGAAAATAGCAACGAACATAAACCATAAAAAGTCAAATGTTAACTCGTAATAAAGCTGGCCAAAAAGATTGTAGGGAGCAGCACATGAAAGGAATAAAAAAATAGCAATAAATATTTTTTCCCAACACATTAGAAGAAATTCTGTCAGAGGCATTGTAGGGTAGAGAGATGATTGTGCTGTAATAGTAGTGCTTATGAATGACAAAGTAATATGCATGGGGCAAGGAACCCTAATTGCACACACTCAATTATGAGCTCTAGATAAGCTATTGTCACTGAAAAAAGAGATCTGGTAGTTTTTACTCCTGTGGGTAGTTCAGTGAAAACGTCAGATCAGTGCTTAGCAGCTACAGAGCACCAAGCAGAATGTTAGAAATAATTGAGAAAGGTGTAGAAAAAAAATGTAGAAAATGCTGAATAAAATTTGCAAAAAAACCCTAAACTTTGGGTTCTAGATACTATGCATTGCTGGGGAATGGTGGGTAGTCTGTGATCAATTTGTTCAAGGTTCTTCTTTCCATCCATTAAAAACAGTAACTCAGGGCTGATCTCAGTGATATGAGTTTGTTTTTGCTTCTTTAAAAATAGCCTTTATAGTTTGTGCAATGAAGTGTATGAAATAATGCTCTTACAGGAAAAACACAATCACTTTCAACCTTTTTCTTGGCTTGATACCACCATATGTTTAGGCATCTTGCTACTTAGGAGAAGGCATTTTCTGTTATTACGAGGCAAAATTACTGAACAATAGCAGGGTGCAGTTAGGTGCTTACACCAGGTTTCACAAATGCTACCCTCTTTAGCAGGGGACAGCCTGGTGGAGAGCTGAAACTCCTGCCAAGGACATCTGTGGTGTGAAGATTCCCAGGTCAAGTGAGAATGCACAACCCCAAACCTGCCCTGGTGGGAGGTGTCCATAATGACCCTCACTTCCTGAATGTTGGTGGGTGAAGGGATAGCAACAAGCCTGTGTTTCCTTCCTAAAAGGAAATTTTAGAATTTCCTTGAAAGACATGAGATCTAGATTATTACCTCTCTTGCCTAAGATGGTGTTCTCCCAGGAGACAGTCCTTGGTATGATCTGTAACGTATTCATAGGTGGGATACTCCAATTTCTTCTGGAGAAGGCTGCATCAATCTGTCTAAAAAATTAAATATCAATGAATAAGAAAGAGGACATGATTCTGCAGTCTGGTGTCTGAGTCACTTGTTGGGGAAGGTGAGGAATTCTATCTGGATTAGAATTGCTCTTGTTTATACTCTTAGCACATTGAAAAGTATCCTATCCAATAAGTGACAGGTACTTTTGCATTGTCTCCATGTATCTGAGACCTTGAATCCAAAAATGTCTTCTTACCTGGTATTTGAGAACCGCTCTTATTCAATGCACTTGAGGATGGATTTGAGTTCTCAGTCTGCTAGTAGTGAAAATAGCAACCTATAGTAAATACTGATTAGTCTTAAGGGTCACTCTACTTAGTGCCAACATGATTGGGATCCTTCTGGGTTGGCCTTCCTGTGTCAGGGGAAGATTCATTTCAGAAATGCAGCTATCTGCAGGTCCATAGGTATTGAGGACTTACACACAACAGTGGCAAGAAGGTCCTCAAGTTGTTTTGTGAGTTTATTGCCTAGCTAACCGCTGTCACCAGTTTCAGTGAAGATGGTCCCTATGGGACTGTCCCCTTTTTGCAGATCCAGCTTTTATGTCATCCATTGTAAAGCCGACCCATTTTCTGATGACTTTCTTCTGAGTTCAAGCATCTTGAATAGCTTAGTCATGATTTGAATCTTCATCTTTTTGTTAGGTTTTTGACAGTATTGAAAGAAAGCTACAGAAGAATTAACCTATTGATGGGGGACAGATCTTTTTGAAGACGGTCTAAGACTGGATGGAATGCTTGTTACACCAGAAAATCCCACATACCTCTTTAACTTTTCTTCCAAGTGCAAAAGAAACTCCTCCAACCTCACTTCTGTACTAAACACATAATAAAACATCAAAAAAATGATGTTTTACACAAATCTTTGTGTTTTACACAACTTCTTAAGGAGAGAAAGAGAGCAAGAACCACACATGGTACATTGCTTTAAAGTGCTACTGGACAGCCATCTGATCCTGCTAATGAAGGGTGTGGTGCAAGAACCAAAGCAAACCAGAAAATGAGACATTGGCTTTTACATTAACATTTTCTTTGCCTTTGAAGAAAAACCAAAAGCAAGCTAGAGAGTTCAGAGGAAGAGATCTATTTTATGGTCCTTGCCTTTGATTTCCTTTTGAAAGCAAGTTTGCTTCCTTTCTAAGAACTGACCTTCAGGACAACTTTTTTTTGTCGCATGCTGTATTTCTCTTCCTCATTTCCCTTATCCATAGATAGGCAAACAATATTACAGCCTCTGGAATTCTGAAATCTTTGGCACAAGGAGGGAGTATTGTATAGGTCTATTTTAATAGATCATAATCTCAGCTGGTGTGAATTGCTGTAGCTCCACCAGAGTGTTGCTGATTTACACTAATAAATAATATGGATCTGTTGCTCTAACTGCCAGAATACATACTTCCTTCAGTAGAAATACCAGGTCCCATTAAAATCCTTCATTTGATTTCTGCTGGACAAGCAGAAGCCCTGTTACTCTGTTCCAATATCTAATTGCCATATGGAACCAGTAGCAACCACATGAGAATGTTAAATTGGAACATTGAGAAGCCTGCCTCTGTTTGAGCTTGATCCACTGCTGCAGCACTACGTCTGTGTAACTTCAAAGAGTTGAGTGAAGTCCTCCATGCTGAATTCAGTGCCCTGTATTTGCCTAATCACTTTCTTTACAACTATAATTTTTCTCCTTTTCCTAAGCAGTTATTTTGCAAGTTTTGAGGGAAGAGTGGGCTCTGAAGGAAAACTGAAGATTCTGTCTCCTCTGTAAGATTAATGTTTCCATCCTCCGTTTATCAACCCAGTATAAATGCTGGATCATATGTCCTCTACACGTCTTGCTTGTTTCTCTTTTTGCTGTAAAAAATCACTCAGTGATTGTTTTTCATTTTTCGTATGAGCTACCATTTTTATGAATTCACCTTTAAGTTTTTCCCCTTTAACTTCTAACTAATCCCATATATTGTTTTGTGATAAATACAAGCACATTAGCAGAAAGGAGAATTAGGATGATTAAGCTTTGTGTATGGAATAGGGCAGGCCAAAACATTTGCACTAGCTACTATTTTTTAGTTCAATCAAAAGTTATTTTCCATATGCACACATGAGGAAGATATCTAGACTTCAAAGATTTCAAATGTGGAATTCACTCTAGGTAAACTGTTTGAGTTTGGGTTGGTGTTTTTGTGTTGTTTTTTTCTTTTTTAATAAAAAGAATGACACATTATCTTCTTAAAATAGGAACTGACATAGTGTGAATAACATGGGTCTTGATATAAACACCTTCCCTAAATCTGCCCACTGGTGCTTACCCCATGAACTACCACTTCTGTAGCATGGAGTGTTCACCTCCCAAACACATGGCAGCCACAGTACCTGCAATGTCTGCACAAAAGCTTGGCATGTCCCATAAGAAAAAGTGTGGTTATTGTCCCGGACAGTAGACAAGATCTTAAACCCTCTTGAATCTGTAAGACAGAACTTCTCAGGACTCGTGCATAAAAGTAAGTTTAGCAAATTAATATTAGTGTAAAATATCCATACTATCAGACCAGCTTCCATGTGGTGCTGAGTGTTTTTAAATGTTGCAGATGAAGATAGGAAATAAAGACTCTGGAACCAATAAAAGCAAGGCACGGTTTCACTAAAGATGTCCTCAAAGAGCAGAGAACAGGCAGTGATTTAAGGACTCTGTGCGTGAGATTTCAGCAGCCTCCAAAATATCTGGGAAAGGTGAGAAGAAATGTTTCCCTCACTGAAAAGGGGAAGCAATCTTTGAATGAACTAAAGTAGTTTTCTAAGAAAGAAATAGCATATGTTCAGGGCTATTTCTGCAATGTCTAGAGTACCATAAACACAATACAGTTGTGGATGCTAACAGGTTCTTCTTATTATTCAACCAAGTAGTACATTTCATAAGGTATTATTCATCCACAATTTGCTTCCTTCTTGGTCATATCAGTATTTGACCCTTAGGTCTTCTCAGATATGTGTACCACTTTTTGTCATCCACATGGACGATAACACCTTTGCTGTGTTACAGAATGAGGATGGAACTGGAGACTGACGGCATTGTGCTGCAGTGGACATGATACTATTATTTAAAATTGTACAGGCTACATCCCGCAACTAACTTCATCTCCTCCATGCAAAGTAGATTTATTTTCAGAAGTTAGTGTGAAACCAAGAATAGTGAATGCTAATCATAGAATCATAGAATATCTTGAGTTGGAAAGGACCCACAAGTAACACTGAAGTTCAGCTTTTGGCCTTGTGCAGCACAGTCCCAAGAATCACACCATGTGCCTGAGAGTGCTGTCCAAATATTTCTTGAACTCTGCCAGGCTTAGTGCCGTGATCACTTCCCTAGGGTGCCCAAAAAACCTTTTGTGTGAAGAACTTTTTCCTAATTCTGAGCTTAAACCTTCCCTGACTCATCTTTGTGCTGTTTCCCCAAGTCCTGTCACTGGTCACCACAGAGAAGAGATCAGTGCCTGCCCCTCCTCCTCCCCTCAGAGAAAGTTGTAACTGCAGTGAGGACCCCCATCAGTGTCCTCTTCTCCCAGCTGAACAGACCAAGTAACCACAGCAGCAGCTCATACAGCTTCCCCTCCAGGCCCTTCACCACCTTCCTTGCCCTCCTTTGGACACTCTCTAAGAGCTTTGTATCTTTGTCTTTATAGATTTTCATGCCGCTCTTGAGACTTACATCACTCGGATGTCCCTTGAGCCACTGTGTGTCACAGACAGAATTTGCTGAAAGATCACAGATGTGGACTTCCACAGCACCAGAGATGCTACAGCCAATGCACAGCCAGTGCAGAGAGTATTCCCAGCTCACTTCTCATCCAGCTGTGAGATTGCTGGAAGCAGGAAGGATCTGAAAAGGAGAATCAAAAATGAAACCTCCTCAATGCCAGTATTTCTTGAATTCAGCCCCATTACTTTGTCTACTTCAGAGAAACTCAGTCAACAGTTTTAACATCATACCCCCCAAAAATTGTAAGTGAAATTAATAGATTTTTCAATGCACTGATATTTCTCTTTCAAATATCTTGCTGACTTGTTTAAAAAAGGAGTCAGTGATTCCAGCCACGTCTTTAACTCAGAAATTAAGTTGTAACAGTCTATGAGATCTAACTTCAGTTGCACATAGTTTTTTTCTTCTACTGTTGTTCTGCGTATTTTAAGAAAATATTTTACTTCTTTATGTGTTTACTTCAAAATAACAATATGAGTACAGTATGATCTTGTCTGCCCTAGGACTGATAATAACATGGAACGTTGAGAAGTATAAAAGAACTACCCTTTCTACATGGGTGTTATATTCAGGTTTTATTTGCACATACTCCCTATAATTATAGTTTAAGTGAGCTATTTTCCATACCCACATAGGCAGTATTTTCCACATAAAGGTTCACATTGGCTTTAAACCCACCCACAAGCTATTTACTTGCATGTATACATATAATGATCAAGCTCATAGCTACTTCAGCCAAACCTAAATATTTTAACTTGTACTTCTTTTGCCAGGCATTTCCTCCTGAACAAGTTGCTTCCAGCTTACACAATTGCTTCTATGAAGTTTCCGGTGCAATGTGTTTGCTCTTTCATGGGGATATTGACTGCAGTCTCAAATTCAAACACAGATTTTGAGCAATCAAAACATTATGAAAGTTTTTGTAAAAAGTTTTATTTTAGCTCTTTTCCAATATATAGGCTGTTTGCAGAAGCTGGATTTCACTTGAATTTCAATTTTTTAATCTCTCAAAAGTTCAGCAGAACTAAGTCATACAAATTTTCATTTATTTTACTTTGTTCATCTATTGGACATCAACTTGATTCTAATTGCCAGACATTTTGAATCTGCAAATATGAGAACAGGCAAAATACTAAGCAGCAGCACAAGCCATAAACACATTTCCCACTCAGTTTTGGACCTCTCCCACTAAACACTTTCTCAAACTATTCCTAATGGCACTATTGTAAACATGCTCTTCTCCCTGGATTTTCAGATGGAAAATATGATGGCACTGTAAACTGCAAAGCAGCATGGAGTAAGTGAGGACATGTCTGTGTCAGGCAGATTCCCAAAGAAATATCATCTACATGTATGTCCCCCGATCTCAGGGAAATGTCCTCTCAGACTTGAGAAAATTTCCAGTTCAGAGCAACCCCCGAGGTTATCACTCTCTTCAAAGTGGACCATCAGGGTAAAATGAGCATTTTCTCAAAAGAAAATGCTAAGCATTCTCCTTAGGAAGTTGTTCTAGGCAGAAATATGCCCAAGAAACATGAAAAACCTCAACGGGAAAACACCATGGGATGTGAACTCTAGAGAAAAAGAAGGTAATGTATACATAAATGCATACAACATGAAATCTTTCAGGGAAAACATTCTGTCCAAAGTAATATGTGAAGGGTTTTGTTTTGAAGAAGCTACCCCCCGCTGTGGCAGTAAGTATGCATGTATGATTACTAAGATGTCTAATTAAATTATGCTTATCTGAATGCCAGCTGAACTTAACAAAGCAGATAATAAGTTCCAGAAACAGATACCATGTGGGGGGCAAATTATTTTACTTCGAAAAACTGGAGCTTGAAATTAGAGATGTGTAAATAATAGAGGACATGGTTTCCCTCCACCCCCACTGTCTGCACCTGAACTGGTATTTGCATCAGACAGATCACGGAGCCGAAAGGGAGCTGCTCTCACAGCTCTGCATCTGTGAAGAGATTGTAGTCTGCCTTCTAAGTCCACTTTTAAAAGTGGGTTTCCTGCAGATTTGCACGTGGACATCTCATATTCTTGCACAAATTAAACATCAGCTATAAAGAATCAGAGTATTATCAACTCTTAATTATTTTTCAGAATCTTATCTTGGCTGCAGGTTAACCGCATCATGTGTGGAGAGGCTCCAAAGATGGTTTTGCATGGAGCTAACTCTTCTGAGGGAAGGCCATCCACTGGGGCACTGCCCAGCACATCTGGAGTCTCAAGACAACTTTCTGCAGGAACAATTAAGTCTTCCACACAATGACTGACACTCCTGGATCTGAGAGTCCTGGAGAACATAATTCTTTCTACATTTCCAAATAAATTCAATATGTGCCCTGCTGGATTCACTGGCCCTATTGGATCAAAGCTAGGTCCTAAAAATCCATTGGATCAGACATTTCCAAGCCCTTAATGGACTTCTTGAAGTGCTAACATAGGTCTGATGGAGCACCTGAGAGAACTAGGACTCCTTGAACCTGAAGACCCAAGGAGTACACTGTGGAAACCAGATGATCTTTAGTATCAACACAAGCCAAATATAATTAACAGTGAGACAGGACTAAGTAGCCTTTCTAGATCTTACAAGTCATGTCTTAGATTTAGGTTTCAATCACTTTCCCCAAAAGGTTTCATGTGACTAATTATTGATGCACTCTACAGCACAAGAGTGGTCCAGGCTTTTTGGGCCAGTGCCCAGTCAGTGCCCAGCTTTGGCACAGGGTAATGCTTTGCTGAGAAGTGTTTTTTGGAGCCAAGGCTCCTCTGGGGAAATATGGCTTAGAGGGCAGAAGAGGGAACTTCACCGGTTTGACTTAAAGCCAGATCAGGCCTCTTCCAAGGACTGCAAGCAAGCAGCTGAAGAGGTTGGTAATTTTGGCACATCTTGGACTTATTAATGTATCTGTGGAGTCAGTGAAACAATGCAAAGCAACATATTTTTCAGTGCACTGTGATAGGTCAGATCAATACTGGAAATATTATGTCATGTAAGGTGTGATCATCTAAACACTTTCATGGTACCTATAGAAATGACCTTCTACTGATTCTGCATGAAATTCACTGATCCAGGGAGCTTTCTGTTTCTTGGTTAATAGCAGAACATAAAAAGGGGATCAGATGTCAGCTCATTTATTAATCTGAAATGCTAGAACTTGAGCTGAGCTTCAGGAGGACCTTTCCTGGGGGCAAGAACAGCTCACAAAAGCCTCAGTCCTAAGCAGGGGGGGGGGGTTCAGGCAGTGAAGATTTGCAGATGCTTGTCCCAGACAATGGACTCTGGTGAAACAACCTCACACTTCCATACTGCACCTGGGCACTACTGAACTCACACCAGCTACGTATCAGTAGCTGAACAGTTCTGTGGAGAGCCAGCAGGAGCTTCTGTCCTTGCCTGACCTACTTAGCCAAAATCTGGTTAGGGAAATTTCTTCATGCCTCAGACACATTATCGACAGCAATATCAGTATGTCCTTGGAGGATCTAATAGATCTGATATTTTACACATTATATGTGTATAATGGATGTAGTCTGTATATTTGCATGTGTATTATCATAAGGCATACATTATGTTACATATACAATTTATAATAATTTTTTTGATAGTCTATATATTGTGATATAAATTTAAAAAGTAGGAACATTTAATTTATGAAAAAAAATTTCTCTCTTTTCAATTTCCTTTTTTTTTTTTTTGGTAAAAAGTGTGTTGGAATGGTAAACATGAGGGAACAATATTACAAGACTAACACTGCTGGAGTTTGAAAAGTGTGTTTTATGTTGATAGTATAAACCAGTGTACATCAGGAAACTAATTTTCTAGGAAACTAATTGTTTTTTTCTGTGAAGGCTAATAAAATAAAACACATAAAATTAGTTTTTGCCCTGAAATTCTAGTGATGCTGCAAATGGTTTTAAAGAATAGATTTGACTGCTAGAAATGTCTATGGCGAAGGTAAAATTCCTAAGGAAAAAGGGTTTTCTTCCTCATGCTGGAGGCACAACCACAGCGCAAAGTCTTGGTCAGGAGCGGTTCATCATTCCTTACAGATTTCCTTTGTAATATTGCCAAAGCCAGCTTCAAAGATTTCATAGAAATTATGGTCGGAAGGGACTTTCATATCATTCAGTCAAACTTCCTGGTACACCACTAGTCAGGAAGCACTAGCTAAATTCCTTATAACCACCTAAAGAACTTGGATGCAACAAGAATTTTAGAAGTCCAGAAGACTGGAAATATTCAATATTAGAACAATTTAAATACTAGAGCAACTACAGACAGATGCTTTTAGGCCTAAGGAATTTTAGATGAAATATCATTAGTGAAAGAGTGGAATTGCAGTTCAATAAAGAATTAAGAACAAAAATAAGACCACCATAATATATTATGGAAATTTGGCCCGATCAGATGAAGTTCTTTCTTTTTACTCTCTTCCTAAAATGACTTCTACTTACAAAAGACAAATGCATTGCTTTATTATATTTTGACTTCTCCAAGATATTAGATTTAGAGTCACATGATATTAGAACAGAAAAGCACAGGTTATGTTGGCTAAAACGGGATTGCAAATATGTCTGAAGTATAGCTGATAATGAGGAAATATCAAGGTTCTCATTGAGATTCCAGCAGGACCAGGTCTTGGTACGATATTATTTTGTATTTACATGAAATGCCTGAATAGTGTTGTAGAGTCCTTGCTGAAAAAATCTGTCAGGATTTAGAGATCTGTGAGGCAAAAAATAATGAAAAGGAGAAATTACTTTTGCATGGTGATGTGGATAATTTGATTAAATAGTCATGATCTGACAGGGTACATTTTCATACATCTAAATCCAGGTATTAAATGGGAGACTGAGGAATACAGTCTCTTCTTAGAGGGTGACAGGTTTTATCCTACAAAACAACAGCTCAAAGGAGGATTCTGTTATTGCATACAATTGCCTCAACGGGCAGCATTGGGGCAAGCTGTGGCAAAAAAAAGCTAGTGAAAATCTTGTGTTTGCAAGAAAAATATCAGGGAGAAATAGAAAAGCCTTCTGCATCCTGTGGGCAAGCTCTGGTGTGGTGTTAATCTCTAGATCCCCTGCCGGGTGAGAGTGGTCCTGCTGACTGGGCTGCACATTCATGTTGGCCGGAGGAAGGATGTTATAGTTTGCTCCAGAGCATTTTCCCAAAAACAGCTGACCCCAAGCCCAGGCTGTAGAGCAGGACTGCCCCTAGGGTTGGTACGGCAAACCATGGCAGCTACAGGTGGGGTGTAACACACCTACCTGCACTGCTCGGGAGCACTGTGCACCTCAACGAATCTCCCATGCAGGCTGAGAAAGGCCTTTGCTATTTGAGCATTTTCATTCACCCTACAGCGAACAGCAGCAATAAATTACAAATGTGGAATGGATTTTGCTGTTCGTTTTGCTGACAGGGTTTATTTAGTTACATTAAATCTCAATGATTTTCCTAAAAAGGAACTTGTGGCTGATCTCGTATTTATTCTCAGCACAAGAACTAGTTGTGCACTAATTCCTTGTGGCTTTTTAATTTTTTTCTTTATTTTATTTAATAGGAATAAGAACTACTATACCTGCTAGGAATTAAAAGTAGTATCATAACAAATAGGCATCTGCTGGAAGAAAAGAATTGTAAATCATTAGGGACATGTGCAATCCAGACCTCGTTCCTCTCAAGGCTTCATTGGAACAACATGTAGAAAGAAACACCCAATATTTTAGAAGCAACAGGAAAAAAAATCTGTACATAATCTGATTTTTTTTCCTATAACAGCATCTTTACTTGCATGTGACCAGATTATTAATCAAAAAACTGGCAATACATGGATATAAAACTGGCTTTTCAAAGATTGATCACTTTGTCATGCACACAAAGAGATGCACATTTTACATGTTGGAAAAATGCCCTCAGCAGCAAATAACGTTTATACAAACTCTGAAAAGCCAGAATTCCATATCTTGTGCTAATGATGTTTGGTATCTAACAGAAAGCCTGAGAAGGAACTCTAACATGTATTAATAATACCGTGCAATTTAGGTAGATATTGAGCACCCAGCTCTGGTGTGATGAATGTACACATAAACTTCAAAATTAGTCTTAAAAGCATATAAACCACTTCAGTTGTTAAAATTTTCTAAAACCAGCTTGTGTGGGTAATATCACTAAAAGCAGGTATGTTGGATAAAAATGAATGATGTCCCTTTTCCAGTATAAACCCAGGAGTTCATCTTCCAGTGTTGTTTATAAATAGAAGAGAGTCAATTTGCTTAGGATCTGCAGGACGTTTGGGTACTCCATTTAGATAATGACAACATTTTTAACACAGCTATCACTCATTAGGTCAAGAGGTTGTGATTAATCAAGAAGTGTTTTGGTTTGGTCTGATAGACATCTAGTCTCTTTAGTTTACAGTTGAATGAAGATGGCTTCAACAGTTTACAGAATAAGCTGCAATGATACATTAGACTGAAATTGAGATGGAAGAGAGATGTGTGATCTATTTTAACCATTCCATTTGCATTACAATGTGCTGTGTGTGAATTCATCTAGGCACTGCTAGAGTAAATTAAAATCTGCTGAGAATGTGTTGAACACATTACACAACAGGAATGCAGTGGCAGGTTACAGCTACAAGTCTGCCGAATGTTACTAGGTGATATTGTTGGTGTTTGGACTAAAAGGAGAGTCTTTTAATAACAACTGGCTGGTTAATGGCTGATCAGGAGATGAGAAAACTTGAGACAGAATGAGTTCTGACAAAAAAAGTCTCACTATTAAGTTTGTTTCCATGGCGTATTTGGAAAAACCTCCAGACTGAGGCAGTACAGGTCTGGCCACATAAACTGCAGGACAAGGATTCACACTTCCGGGTGATTAACAAAAGAGAAACAAACCTGCAAACACCTGGTTGCTGCAGAAAATGTCTCAAGATACTATAAAACCTCAAGGTCATGGTCTAAGATTATCTGTCAGCATTTTCCTCTCACCAAACTCTGATCCAGATTTCTGGGGTGTTGTAAAGGTCTTGGCTCTAGCGACACCTCTCAAGGAGCCAAGAGGAGTATGTCCCAGGGAAGCAGATTGCTCTCAGTAAGAAATGAGAAGTATAATCAGCTGCCTACAATGTCTGTGAATACACATCTTGCACCCACAACCACAAATCACATCTGCAATCTGCAGTCAGCACTTCTTAAAACCTTTGCAACACCTTTGTAAAAAACATATTGCCACAGGCAACATTGCATGGAGGGTTTTTTTGCTGATCTTTGAATAATCAAGTAAATCAAGTGCTAATTCAGTGTAGAGGCCATAAAAATAACACATAGCATTATTATTACATAGCATAAACAATACAGTTTGTTGCTTTTTCATAATATACTTACGTTGCTTATTAGAGAAAAAAGTGTGTGAAATCTCTGAAACAATTTTTTAACATATGCACTTCAGAGGATGCAGCCCGAGGAAGTACCGTCACCTTTGTGTTCCCTTTCTCCTGATCACACATATACATACAATCACACACATGCATCCTTATGAACTTTCTTTCAGATGATCTGCATAATAGCAAGTAGCACCAGGTGAACAAATAAAAATCCTGCAAAACTTTTTATAAAGACTAATCCAATGAATTTCACTCTTCCTCTTTCTCTCCAGATTATCCATTAATTCTGTGCTAAGCACTGCACACGTGCTTTCTTTAATGCTACAACCAAAAATATATGAACGCTTGCAAAATACACACACTGGAATCTGTGTGACCTCCAATAATGTTATTGATTGGAGACATCTGAAAAAATACAGTAATGACATGCTGTTGTAATTAACATTACAAATTTCTCTGGTTTAAATTAGAGAACATGCACTGGAAAGTCCAGAAGCTGCATATGAACTGCTTTATAATTCTAAGATGACTTAACAACTATTTCCACACTTGCCAAAGCCTAGCATTAATTAAGAGAATCCAGTAGGCACTGGTGATCCACACTACCCACAACCCTCTCCAGACTGAAACATCTTCCTCAGGCAGGGAATTCCTCTATGTGATGTTCTTGCTGGCTCTCTCCCAGGGGACACACTTGTCCTGCTTTTGGCATGACTCAACTTCTTGTTGAGTTGACCTTTGCCCCCTTAAATGAAAGGGTTTCATGCCCTGGAAACTGGCTCTCTTAGCAACTTCCACTCAACTAGAACCTTATTCTTCCACAGCAACACCAAAGAAACACAGTAAAATACCTGCTTGAATTATTGAAAAAATAATATTCTCGGGGAAGAGGAAATGCCAGGCAGACCTAAAGCTCCCAAGCAGCCTGCATCAAAGGGTGCATTACACATAGCTGAAGGATTAATGTCCATTTATCTAATTAATGTTTTTATAATTTAACATGCTATTAAAGAGATTTTAGAGAGAACAATACTTTCAGATAAAACCACAAATTCTAATCATTAGGCAGCTGCCTCTCCTGATCCTCTTATTAAAACACATATCCTAAGTAATCTCTGAAAAGTCAGTACTTTCAGAATATACCAGGAAAGCAAGATATTATTTTCCTCCTGATTTTCAAAAGAAACCTGTAGATAAAGAAAAAATGGTCTATCAGGAGATGCAACGTTTCCTGAACTAAAGTAAAGGGGAAAAAAATAAGTAAAAAGCTTTAAAATAATTGAAGGGAAAAATTTGCACAGGAAAGAACTCCAGTATGAAAAGTGAACAAAAGGAAAACAGGCTAAGACAAAAACTACTGAGGCAGCCTATTTAGCCTTGACTTAAAGCTTTTCTAATGTTTGATTAAGTCTGGTTATTGATCCTGCAAAAATACCCCCAACAATCTCATCATCTACATCTAATACTGACACCAAGATTTTAGAAAGGGGTCAGTTCCCTGCTGAAGTTAAAACAATGACTGCAAAATACCAAGGAACAAATACAAGTTCAAAAGCAACAACAGAAAATTTGAAAGTCCTTACGTTTCCACGTTGGCTGTAGAGACAGGTTCTCTCCTTGCACAACTGCCCTGGCAAACAGGTGTCTGATGCTGTAATTCACATTAAGCAGCAGTCACCCATCAGGGCTCTAACATGCTGTGGCAAACTCCCCTTCTGCTTGTGGCTGGTAGGAGGGAAGAAAACAAATTCTGTTTATTGTAAAATGTCTTGGAATGTGGAAGAGGTTCAGAAGTTCTAGCAAAGCATTTGAGGAGTGATCCTTAAAAATATGCAAGTATCTCATCCCTCTGTGAGCTAATGAGAAAAGCTAGTGAGCTTCAAACCTTGGCCCCACTGCACAGCGCATTTGGCTTTTGCTCCTGATCTCATCTCACAAAGTCCTTTACTTCAGAGGTGGTTTTCCAGCATTATATTCTAAATAAAAATACAGGCCCATCTTTGTAAAGGGGCTTGGAATTAAAGTTTGGTCCTTTGGTGGAGAAAAGATATTGAACTTCTGCCTGAAGCCAAAGCAAGACTGGAGTGGGGGGCACCATTCCCATCCCTGGCAATGAGGGTGTTGGAGCAAGCTGGATGTGGAGGCAGTGAGGCATTCACAACCCCACAGTGGCCTGCTGGAGCTGTGCTTCAAGGACAACAAAGTGTTTATTGCAGTGACTTAATATCATCAGTAGATAAAAAAAAAAAATAATCTTAAGGGAATATATTAAAATCCCTGTTTCGGTAGTTAGAGCCCTGGAAGTTGTGCCAGAAGCTCGAAGTTCATGAGATTTTTATTTTAAAACATTTCATGGTTGTTTTTCTTGACATACTGTTTGTGTCTAGGATGATACTAGATAGAAGAAAAATACGCTAGCTTACAAACTTGGAGTTGAAGTAAAACAACTCCAGCATCTCCAAAACTTTCTAAATGAGGCCCAAAAACTCCTTTGCAAATATTAGGGAAATAACCTTTATATCACTTTATATGGTGGATATCTTATTCCTATTTTATGGATGGTGAAAACAAATTAGAAAGAAGTTGTCCTTGATCAATGTTATGTTTCTAGTGTTAGAGAGAAGTTACTTCTCCTCCCACATTCTTTTGTGCACAATGTTACATCAAGCCTCAAAAAAGAGCTCTCAAGACAGACAGACTTCCCCCACGCTGCCCCAAACTGCCCATGACACAATGAGGCAAGATTGGGTCCTGCCTGCAAGAGGACCGAGCCAAAATGATCATTTACTCTCCAGATCTAGGTATTAAGGGAAAGGCAAACAAAAAGAGCAACCACTAACACCATTTCTTGCAGCAATGCTCATTTATGTCTTTGAATAATTTCTGGGGAGCAAAGAGCTTGTGTTTGCGCAGCCCTTGAGAGACACGGTGTCTGCAATCCTCTTATTTCTTTTTTCTCCTTTCTTATTTCTTTTTCCCCCTTGTCCTTCAGCAGCTCTAACTCAGTGCAAAATGTTATTTGAAGAGTTTTTGGGCACTGCTCTCCACAACAAGCACTGCACAGCTGAGTTAGGACTTACTGCCTGTACAGCAGAAAAATAAACTGAGCTAAGGTTTCTTCAGTTCAGCAGTAATGGAGTGGGATTTCTTTTAATTTAGTTAAATACTGTTGCTTGACAGAATGAAATCTGATCTCTAAGGTAGAGATTAAAACTGGTGGACCTAGTGCAAACTATTTGGGGTTTTTAATTATTCTTCTGGTAAATTATCCTAATTAAATTTGTCAGACAATCATAGAATATACCACTTGTGTAGAAACTGATAATAGCTTGCCATTCGTCTCCTGTCTAGTAGCTATTATATTCTCTAGATAAAAATCACATGAACTGGAAAAGCAGCATTCAAAATATTGAAGTTGGTGCACAATCACCTAATTAACTTTTTCTTAAGCACTTGGAGAAATATGGAGTATGTGGAGAAATAGTGTAATTTACAGACCTTTGGCCAAATGATGCTGTTGGTCACACCCAGGGTTGTACATGAGCGCATTTTGCTGGACAAAGAACCTGGCACAAGATATTGTTTGGAAAGAGGAGAGGAGGGAAGACAAGGCAAGGCAATGTGAAGAGCTTTCTAACTTCTTTTCTAACTCGTATTTGTGTTAACAGATAATTGGCCATCTACTGGACAGACTATTACTTCACCATCCTAATAACTTGGCCGCACATAAAAAATCTTTTCATGCTGCAGCTTGGCTCTGAACCATTAAATTTTTTTCTTAATAACAGCAATAAAATGAAAGTCAGTCCACAATTAATTCCCCTCACCAGACTTCAGCGACCTAAAATATGTAGCCTCCTTTGGAATTCTATTAAACTCAGTGGTTTCTGATGGATATTATTTATGCTTCCATGTATGCAAACAGCCACTCATCAAGTTTTTGATAGATACTATTAGGAATTTATATTATACACGTCTAAGCTTACATTTCAAACCTCTGTGGTCATATTGAAGAAAAGGATTTTTGACCTTATAAACTGTCATTTTCAATTTCATACATCAGCTTTAGTTAGCAAATTGCTTTCTCAGTTGAATTTAATTTTTTTTCTGCATAATAGCCAAATGTCTGTTACTGATAGAGATACCAGAAAGCAAGAAGTAAGACCAGATTAAAAATACTGAATGGCCTTGTTTTAGTTAAGTTCCTTGATGGAATGATTTTGAAAAACAGACATTTTAAAACTTCCAGTAACACAAAAACTCCACATGTGTTTGAGAACTGCTTTTTTTTCTCCCATGCAGGATGCCAAGAACCATGGTCTGGCCCTCGTGACAGTGCCCTGTTGCTCTTCGTGAGCTTCCAAGCCACATTTGTGGCTCCCATGTGCTGTCCCTCTCCCCAGCCTGTCTGTCGAAAGGCAATGAGACAAGGCACAACCATGCTGCTGCTGCAGCAGTCTAGGAAGACCAATTGGAGTCAGAAGATTTCTCTGAGCTCCACTAGGAGACCAAAGAAGTGACTGGAGAGACACTCCAGAGGCACTGCAGAGTAAGGGAGGTGTAAGTGTAGCTCTGCATGCATAATGTGGCCGCTGTCCATGCATGCTTTCCTAGGGCACCTGTGCTGTGGTTTAAACCCAGAGAGCAGCTAAGCCCCACACGGCCACTCACTCACACCCACATGGCAGGGTAGAGGAGAGAGTTGAAAGACTAAAATTGAGAAAACTCATGGGTTGAGAGAAAGATGGTTTAAAGGGTAAAGCAGAAAACACACATGCAAGCAAAGCAAAACAAGGAATTAATTCTCCACTTCCCATTGGCAGGCAGGTGTGCAGCTCTTCAGGAGAGCAGGGCTCTATCATGCATGATGGTCACTTGGAAAGACAAGTGCCATCACTCTGAATGTTCCCTCTGTTCCCTCTCCTCCCCCCAGCTTTATATGCTGTAGAGTATGCAATATCCCTTTGGTCAGTTGGGGTCAGCTGTCCTGGTGTCCCCTCCCAGCTTCTTGTGCCCCTCCAGCCTCCTCTCTGGTGGGGTGTTATGAGGAGCAGAAATGCCCTTGGCTCTGTGTAAACTCTGCTCAGCAGTAACAAAAACATCTCTGTATTACCAACACAGTTTCCAGCACAAATCCAAAACACAGTCACATACTTGCTACTATGAAGAAAATTAACTCTATCTCAGCCAAAACCAGCTCAACCTGCCTTCCACCATAGTCATTCAACTAGACCAGAGAATATGGCTCCAAATGTTTATCAACAGCTACAAACTGATGAGCCAGGTTTGCATGCTCACTCAGGAATTTAAACCTTTTTTCACCTATTTATTCATAGAAAAATTACTCTGAAGTGTGGAAGGGAGCAGTCCTGAATTCTGGCTTCTGCTCCCACGACCATGATGTGCAACCAGCTCATCAGTGAAATGCATCTCAGCCATGGCAGGGGGCTGGGAGCTGGGATACCTCCTGGTGCCCAGGGCCAGCCTTATGCTGCCTGCTCACAGAGTTTCTTACTGCTCCCAGCTTCAGTCTCATCTGGGGCAATGTGGGTACACATGGGGTGTGTGGGGCTGCCCATGGCCTCAGCCTGCTGTTCCTGTGTGGCAGGAGACCTCCCCTCCCTCTGGCTAAGCAGCATGAGCTGTGATTGTGCTGTTGCTGCGTCGGGCTCGGCTCCTGCACGTCCCAGCCAAGGCCTCCCAAGGGCAGGGGTCTGCAGGCTCTCAGCAGTGTGAGTGGCCAGCTGAGGGCAATGAGGCCCAAACCTCCTGAGTTTCTGTGTCTCTGGCAGAAAGACAATCTGTGGTTCACATCAGGACATTTCTGAGCACAGGGAGAAGGCAAACTGTGGTCACCCCCAGCTGATCTATGTTCAGTGCAAAGGTACTTGCTTGGTGCCTGAAGCCTTACTAAAATGAGGAATGGGTGTTTTTATTGCATATCCCCCCACAGACACTCTGTGTCAGTCCACCCTCTCCTTCTTGCTTAACTCTCCCTTGTTGTCAATTCCTTCCCAGTGACCAGAGACCCAGCCCCTGGTGTGGTCAGGGCCATGGCAGGAAGGAGAACGACCTTCACGTTCCCAGATACGCCCCTCCCTGTACAGCACAACTGCACTGGCTGGTCATGCTGTTAGATCATATTGCAAATTCGTGTCTAATTTGACCCTGAGGTCTCCTCCAGCATTGCTGCTTTCTAGGATTCTCCCTCCCTTTGGATGTCTGTGTTTCAAATTACGTTTCCCTGTGTGTACTGTGTTACATTTTCCCATGAATGCAATTGCTTTTTCCAGCTCTATATTTTAAATCAGACTACTACATTTTAATCACTACTACATTTATTACCGCTGTTTTCATTGATGCGCTCAGCTCCTTCAGATGTATGACAGTAAAGACTGTGAAAACAGAATTTGGTACTATCTGTGGTTTCTTTCTTTGTTATTGCAATTGTCCAGTGTCTTTTCTCTCCCTTTGTGCTTTATTGAAAGCATTGAAGACACCCAGGAAATATCCTTTATATGATACAAGCTGTCAGATTGTGCCTTTTCCAGCTTCCACTAGTATCTCATCAGCACCTCTTGCCTTTAGAGTCAATTTTTTACAAATCCGTCAGGCCCGTTTAAAAGTACTTGAAGAAAGAGACCTCAGAAACACCATCTGCCAATACTTCAATGAATTTTACACTGCAAAAAGTTCTTTATTTTCTTAGACTGAATCTATACTGATTTTAGGATATTTTGCAAAGGAGATCCCTTGTGTGATGAGTCATCTGGTTTCCACACATTCCCAACTCAGAGGTGATGTCCCCTGATGCAGCCTGGAGCCTGATGCAGCAATCGGTTGCAGAGACAACAACCAGCTGAACCTTACCAGGACTGGACACCGGTTTTAGTGAAGTTAAACTCTAGATTGTGGTTGGCTTATTATTATTAGTTGGCAATTGCTTTGTCTGCAGCTTATTTGACATTAGGCTTTCTCTCAGTTTTTCACTACAATTTTGATTTAATTTTATATTTATATTTCAGTAAGAGTCCGCTGTCTAAGTTAGGAAAACTGTATTTTCTTTACTCTGGGAGACAATCCTGAAATATTTGTAAGCCTTTGGATTTTTAGTTTTTTTTCTTTTTTGACTAATCAGAAGGGGATCTCAGGCTACATCTCCCTTCTAAAGGATCAAAATGCTGTGCTACTGAAAGTCATGGGCATGGTAGAGTTACTTCTAATACAGAAATTCAGAACAGATGTAACATTGTATTCTTAAAACAGAACTATTAAGGCAGCTTTACTGGACAAAACAATAGGGTGGGGAAACCTAAAGAACATTGTAACAAGTTTTAGAAAATTCTGAGAGCGTTATACAAACAGTACTAAAGGGAAGGATAAGAACTGAACTACACATTCTGTGTCCAGCTCACATCAGCCATTCTAGAAGCCCCAATATTTAGCAAGGTTTTGAATTTGCTGTTTGTGAACTGTTCCTAGGTCAAACATGCGCACTCAGGGCAAGATTCCTCTGAGGTTTCCAGGGCTCTTGAGAAAACTAAAATTGCAAAGAAACTAGATTCACATAATGCATTGATTTCACTGTCTCAAGGTGCTTTCAAATTTTATCCCAGCTGTTCACAGAATTAGTTCAAATGCTCCTTGCTATGCTTTCAGTCAAATGCTTCCATTGAAAATTCAGCATGACAGAAAGTAAATAAAAAAGAATTATTTTGGAAATAAAAGTGCAAACAAAACCATTGATTTCTCACCACTATATTTTGTGAACAACACCTCCATTAGAAATATATTTTCAAAAGCCATCCTCTCATCAGATGAGTCCCAAGAAGCTATCAGTTACCTTTTGCCCATGGTACTGCTCAGTCCAGTCCCATTTTAAAGACAACCCTGTGGCTGGTGGTGGGATGCTGCTGCACTCTTGCTGCTCTATTCGAGTTTTTCTAACACCCAGCAGAGAGAAAGTACGTCAGTGTTCAGGCTTTCCTCACTGTTGAACACGACTGGGAAGACCAGCAGTATAATTGGAGCGTTGGTAGCAGTATTTATCAGTGTATAATCATCTGTACTCAGGTCCAAATCTTATATTACATAAAGGCTTCAGAGGGCACTGGTTTTGCTTTTCCCAGGAGTTAAATGTTTTGTTCCTAAAGCAAACATTAAAAAAAAAAAAAAGGAAAAGAAAAGAAAAGAAAGAAAGAGAACACATCCCATGATTCCATTCCCACTGGCCAGATTTTATTCTCATTTGCTCTAAAACCAGGAACATCAATAAAGTGGCACCAGTCCGACTGCACTTAGAATCAAATTTCTAACCTTGTACTTTCAGATAGCTCACAGCATTGAAATAATGCAGTGGTAACATCAAGTTAAATCCTGTCTCACTCAATTCTGCCAGAGTATTTTCCATCACCTTCAGTGAGGCCAGGATTCCACACAGAATATTTTGCTTTCTTTAACGGAAGAATTTGCATTCACTCATCTGAAGGAAAGTACACCGACTTGCTGAAAGTTCTGCCTGTGCCGAGCACAGAAACACCAACAGGAAACAATAGGCTGCATTAATCCTCACTGTTGGTTTTTGAAATAAAATTGCAGGGAGCTTTTTCCTCTGACCTTACTTCTCATCTTTGCAACAACCTAGACGTGCTTTAAACATAATCCATGTGCAGAAGAGGGTTAAAATATAAAATATCACAAATCCAAATCCCTACACCGAGAGACCAGGGATTCGGGGAGAGAAACTGCTAAACGCTTCTTGTCAGCCCAGAAACTATTCCATGGCTAAACCTGCTCATTTCAGAGATTTATTTTCCTAGAAAGGATTTTAATCTTCACATTTCAGTTCCTCAGAGGAGGCAAAAATCTTCCAAGTGCAAAGTCTGCAGCAGCGGTGAATCAACTATTGCAATACGCTGCCTCTTAAAATACTTCAGGGTAGTCAGGCATTAGGAAGGCTCCTATTTTGTGTGAACTGATCAAATACAGATGTTGCCAAAGAGCTGACCTTATTGACCGTGACTTAACTAGAGATTGAATGGCAGACAGACGGTCAGTAGTAGGGTGAAACCATGTTTTGGCGGTAGGGTGTAAATGTATATACAGTTTACAGGATGTGAATGACACCAAGCAAACATCTGTTCTATTGATAAATACTTGTTTTACTTCCAAAAATTTTTATCCCAGGGAAATGTTTTTGTATATATATATATGTATATAACACATTCTGCCCAATATTGTTAGGTGTCTTGAGTGCATGTCGTGGTTCTGGAAAATCCTTGAAATAGAAAAATATTAAAAATGGTACAAACTTTTCTTTCTTCCTGCAATATCAGATTTCATATAAAACTCATCAGCTGAGCTGAGTATTAGTCTTGATCAATGGCAGGAAACCAGGGGATCAAATGTTAATAAATCAGAAACAGATACCTCCACTTGAGCAGAGATATATCACCAACCTGAAAAATAGGGCAAATTATTTGACAAATTTTATATGAATATACCTAGAACAAAAAAAAAAAAATAAAAAAGCTTCTCATAAGATTCATTGAAAGCTGAAACAAAGGACAAATGCAGAGAAAAAGTAACCTAATGAGGTTAGGTTAGAACAGAGAACATGAAGTCAGAGTCCTAAAACGCCCTTGTTTTCTTTTGGATTGACATAATAAAAAAAGATTAAATGAAAAGGCTTTTGCTAATACAAAACCAACATCTTTCTATTTGCAAATTAGCTCTGTCCTCTGCTGCGTGCTTCTCTGGGGAGGGTAGTGAAGTAACAGACTAGGCCTGGTTTAGTGTGTTGTTACCTTTTCTCAGGAGCTAAATAGTAACATCACAATTATAACAAAAAATGTACACGAAGTCTGAAGTTCTCAGAGAGACACAGTGCTACCAGTATCTTGGAAACATGTAAAGGCATAAGGACCAGCTTTAATATTTTTAAGGTGTTAGCTCAAAGCTCCTTATATTAATTTCAGACAAGCACCCTTGGAGTGTGGTCTTCTCTTCAAATTGAAACTATTTGCTCCTGTGCATAGCCTACTAAATTTAATTAGAAAATCCTGGTAGGCCAGCAGGACAAAATTTCCCTTCCTTCCTATTTTCCCCTTCCACGATATATCACCTAGAGTAATTAGGACCAGCGAGGGATCATCTTCACTGGATTAACCTTAACTAAATTGTATGCATTCAACATATGCTCTTTTGATTAACTTGAGCCTGGACTGCTGCCTGTGATACACCCACCTTGTAATTCTACACTCTTAATTAATTTCAGATGAATGGCAAAAAGGATAAGCTGAATTCTCCAATTAATAAACTGATATTAGTTAATGTATTTTAGCTTAACTTTTAATTTTCTTCCTGAGTAGGGATAGGAAAAACAGAAAATGGGAGAGGGGTGGAAGGGAACAAGCTTCGCCAACAAGCTTGTAACGACTTTTCAGGCCTGATCCTGCGGCAGGCTAAGCAGATAACTTTCCCCCCTGACAAGAAGAGGAATTTTGGCAAAATGATCAGTCCCTACATTTAAAGTATAAAATGCAATAGGCAGGAACAGGATTTTTTTTCTCTTTCAAAATGATAAATAAGCATTATTTAAAACCTCCTCACCTTAACTCAGTTTTCCATATGGTTTCACTCATGCGTGGGTTTTCCTCCTTATTAAAAAAAATACTATAATGTCACTGGCTATGGGCCCAATCCTCCAGGCCTTAGTCCCACAGGCTAAGGCTATTTTTCTCTTCCCTGCTGTCATGGGGAGCTGCCTAACAGCCCCATCCTAGATGCATTTGCCCAGATAAGTAACTTTACTTTTGAATCTAGCCCTTGCAAGTTCAATAGTATTTATCAGAGGAATTAAATTACTCATGTAGAAAAATATTTGTAGGAATAGATCCTAAAAATGTTACTGGAAACACAAAGAAACAGCCAAACAAAGACATGAGGGAAAGACTTCTTCCTAGTTATTTTGAACAGAATTAATTCAGTTGCTAATTATTAAGCAGAGTTCCTAATCTTCCCTGAGTGAATTGCAGTGAATATTCAACTTCTTGTTTTTAATGTGTAGCTCTCCTGAAATTTCTCTCCAACATTGGTATGTGTGGTTTCAGTAAAATCGATAGGACTAAAGTGAAATCTTCATGAAATTGTTTTGCTGAAATGAAGATTGGCTGCTCAGTATCTTACAGGATTGAATATTGAGCGAGAGCAAAATCAAGTTCACAGAAAACAAGATATATACATTCAGACGTGGTTTTAAAATTAGTTCTCTCTCTGTAAAATCATTCACTGCTTTTCGTCTCCAGAAATGAACATTCTAACAAATGCTGCCAGAAAAATGCAACAAATATTAGCTACATAATTCTGTTGGAGATATTTCTAAGGTAGATTTCAACAAGCTGTTTATGAATGATTTATACTGACTGCCAGTACTCGTTTTTTCTATTAATAAAAATAAAAACAAATAGCTGTAAGCAATAAGATGGCCTAGCAAGACTTTTTGTTTCCTAATTACTATTTGATTACCTCATCAAGTCATCGGTGGTATTTTAACATTTGTCTGCTATTAAGAGATAGTAAATTCTTTGCTAATTGATAATCTTTCAAAAATCACAGATTTTTTAAGTAGGAAAATTATGTAATTTTTTCAAGCATCTAAATAGTTAATGAGCCTTTGTCTCTCTGCAAAAGGTGCTTTTTTACCTTAATCACTTCAGTAATCTCCCAACTCTAGTGGCTACCTTTGACAGCTTTACCTCCCACCTGTAGTTCTTTACAAAGAAATCAGAAAAAACAGTTTGAATAGAAAAATTCCTTATGAGAAAGGAGGAAGTAATGATAGAGAGTCTTAAAGTAAAGTTGTCAGTATTTTGGGTCATTTTAAAACTATGGAACATATGCTATTCCTGCCAAATTTCTACCATATTGTTTTTATAAAATTAATTTAAAGAAGGAAAAAAAACAAACTACATTTTTAAGTGTCTGTTTACAAACACTTGGGAAGATTCAAAGAATGCTCGTGATATAGAAAGAAGCAACTGAGAGGGCAGAAAAGAAAGGGCTGCTTAATACTGACTTACCTTGTAGCCAGTCGGTGTGCGAGATCTTCTGGCCGAGTACATTGTTTTTATTAGTGTCAGCTACTTGATTTAAAGTGAGACCTCGTCACCTTCCAGAGAGATATTTTTCCTGGAGTATATGCACGTATCTATTTATCTACTGAGTGTGAGTGTGTATATACACACACCTAGCAGTAGGCCTGGTTAGTGTCGGCTTGACTGAGAGAGGATGTTAGTAATTACTACTTCTCTAAACACTACTTTAGCACAGTTTAGTGTATCAGCTGGCTTCTGCTGCCAGAGGACCCGTGCTGCCTACTGGAAGTGGCTCTAAAGCCACAGTAAGAGCCATTTCCATCTCTGAGGAACTCAGTGGATTTTGCTGTTGATTTCTGAGAATGGGATTGTGCTTAGCTGTGTTTCAGGGACATCTTTGGGCAGCGTTGTGTGAGAAAGCCCAGGACTGGTGGAGGACGTGGGCTGGTTGCTGGGCTGGTGTGCCAGATGGGAGAGACTGGAGCCTTACCCACACTCCCTGCGCCCACTGAGCCAGAGCAGTTGGTCACAGAGGAGAAATTAAGCTTTGGCTGATGCTGAGAACAGCAGAACAGCAGCTCTGTAGGACCTGGAACTTTTCCCCACACCTGCACAGGGATGCTTTCACAATGGTCTTTCTCTGATTCCCCATTCCTTCCCTGTGAATGTGTTTTCTAAGGGTCACCCTGAAACAGCAAATGCAAGCTGAGTGCTGTTAATCTAGCAACTAATGCTGTAAACTCTTACTATTTTTCCCTTTTGCAGGCAACATTTCTACTGTTTTACAAACAGATCAAGTGAAGTTCTCTTGAACTGACACTAAGACAAAAAACAGCCTGTGTGCATTAGCAGTAGAATGAGTCCATATTAAGAAGAGCTTCTGGTCTTATATTTTATGAGCCCAGTAAATCAAGGGCATTAAGAAAAAATAGGACATTGCTGTTTCATGCAGTGTCTGCCACACAGAAATTTTTTCATGCAACACTAACTGAGAAAAATAAAGAAGTATATTTTCCCCTCCCATTTATTATTTTTTGGTTAGATCACTTTTGAATCTCTCAGCTCTGAAGAGTTCCTCGAAAGAACAAGGTCTGGGGTTTTTGTTTTGTTTCATGTTGTGGAGATTTTTTTCCAATATTTGTGTGGTCTCTATAGTACCCTTCCCATTAAAAGGTAAAGCTTGCCTGGTGATGTGTTATGCAACACTCTCCCTTCCCATGTTCTCTATGCATGTTGATTTTCTAAAACAGCTCTTGAAACTCTTCTTTACATGCTTGAGAGGCTTCCATAGTATATCACCAGCTGGAAGGTTATTAATGTTTAATTTTTACCTTGAAGTATTCTTACATCAAATCATTAATCTCTATTGTTCAGTTTTGACTACAGTATTATTAAACAGTCTATTAAGTAAAAAAGAGACCTAGGGAATGTGTAAAAAGGCACAGTATTATTCTGATGACAACTTCCTGGTGGTCCATCATATATAAAACCAGCTATTAGGAATATGTTTCAAACTGGCACCATAACACATATTTCATAGTTGTTAAATTTAATTGTATAAATAGTTACTGAACGTATTTGGACAGTTTTAGAAAAGTGAACGTGTAATATATCACCCCACGAAAAACATTAATGGAACATCCTCAACAATCACAGCTAGGAGAAAACCTTCATTTTTTGTCAATAGTATCTACAGCAATTAGCTCTGATATTGAGCAAAATTAGAACTCGATCCTTCAAGCATTTATACACATGAGTAGTCCCACAGGGACCAATCAATATCCTCTGTAGTCATGGGAATATTTGCATGCGTATGGTCAATCACAAGTATATATTTTTCAGGAATAGGTTGTTTTTTGTAACAGTGAGCCATTTTTAGGGTTTGGTTGTGCTTTCTCTAAATTTTGGTCAAACAACCCATGTTAGTGTAGGCTTTTGGGTAAGTGCAAAATAAATTCTGAAAACAGTAATCATATTTTTATTTTTAGTGCAGTGACTGTTCTTAATATTAAACCCTTTACTTAACATGAATAACCACCCAGCAGGGTGATACAGAACACAGGATAACTCAGGCATAAAGTGATTTTTCTGCAGCTACATGGTTCTTTCAATATTGACACGCACTCTGCATACTTTCAGTTGTTTTCTTAAAAGTGAAGGTAATGCCTTGGTTACGTGCAAAGTATTCTTGCATTGGCAAGAGCCACTGAAATGCAGTACCTTTTGCAGCAGGCATTTCTAAGCTGTAATAATACAGTTGGTGCTGCTTATGAAATGACTTCCACCAAAGGTAGAAGAAAGATAAAGCTGCTGCTTTCAATTATGCAATTAAGAATGTAAAAAAGCAAAGTTGTAGATCCCATATGGAAATAATTATGTTTGATAAACTGTGTCAAACAACAATAGTGTTTGTACTAATCACATTTTAGAAGGCTGCCATTGTAGTTGATTTTGTTACAAAATAGAAAACAATGAATTATAAAGTCCACTGACCTATCCCAAACTGTCCTGCTTAATCAACTCAGTTCTGAATCATTGTTGGCTTAGACAGTAATACAACATGCTAGTTCCACAGATTCTCTGCCATCACTACTTGAAAAATCAATATTGTAGCTAAATCAGACTCCTACTAAGAGTTCTGCAGAAATGACAACCTGATACCCACCCTGCTATCAAACACTGAGGCTCGCTTTAAATTCATCTGCTGCATTCACAGTTATAAAGATCAAAGCTACAGCTTTTGGGCCAAGGACTTTAGAGACTCCCTCTTCACAGACATTTCAACTCTGTGGCAGGTAGGGGCTGAGAACTTCCAGCTCTGGATGCTGTTGAGAACAGAACACTCTGAAAATATGTTTTGGTCACATCACCATATGAGCTGAGTTGTCTCCCCTCCCTCCTTTCCGTAGGAGACTTTTGTCCCTGGCCCTGCCCTCCTCCAGTGGGGCTCCCCAACTCTGCCTAACCAAAAGGGATCCCATCCTGCCCACCTGCCCTTCCTGGCACCACGCAGGTCAGCCTGTGCCATCACCAGCTCCAGAGCAGTAGGCACTGCCACCTCCCCTGCCCTCACAGGGACAGGCAGCACGTGTGCAAATACCATGAATAGTCAGTGTGCTGTGGGCTCCAAAGCCCTGCAAATGTCACCAATAATCTCTAAATCAGGACAGCACAGAGAACAGCCTGACTACAAAGCCAGCAAGGAACAAACGTGTTTAAATATCAGTAGGAAATCTGCTGTATAATTGCTCATGGAAATTCACAGCTAGTGAATTAATGAATTGACTACTAAGCAAGAAGTAGGAATCAGATGATCTTTATAAATTACAAGAGGAGGTTTCTCTCTCTTATTGCTTCTTGAATGACTGAGACAGCATGAAACTCTTTGTCTGTTATCCTAACTAGATCCTCCAATCTTAAAAAGATACTACTTCTGAGAGAAAGCCATGTGTATAAAATAAAACCATGCATTTTTGTCCAGTACAGGTAATCACCAAAATGGTTATGCCTTTGTAAAGTCATTAAAAACATTTATGAAAGATTAAAGCCAGAAGATATTAATAGTTCAAGGTACCAGAATATCACATATTTTCAGTTTGCTATTTTGGAAAAAAAAAAGTCTCAACACAATGATTTTAACTCACATTCTTATTTTCCAGAAGTTTTGGTTTTGTTTTTTTCCATTACCATTTCCTATAAACAGATATATTATAAGTAACATACTTACACTTCAGGAATGTCTTCATTTTTATCCTGGCATTCACATCTGTCCCTGTTTAATGCTCTGCTGGTGGTCTGGCTCCATGGTATGCCCACTGCAATGTTCATCTTAAAAAATATTTACATTGATTAGGGACCCCAGTGCACTAGAGGCACTTACTAGAAAAATGAACAATGGGAAAATGTTACCCTGGGATAACAGCAAACATCTAAATGTTTTATTTTTGAACTTTTTTTAATATATTGTTTAGATGTATAAACAATGTCAAAATGGAAAGGTGGTGGGGAAGGACACTGTGTGAATGTATAATACAAAAATCTGTGTGGAAAATGTGCATTTGATAAATATGTAAGGACTGGACACAGTGATGTGTTTTTATTGAAGTTATAGTAGTATGTGTTACAAATCTGACCATTTTCTTCTATGCATATGCCCAGTAAAACTCCTTCCTGACACTAAAATCTTATAAGATTAGTAACATAAAATTGGAGCAGGAAAGCATATTTGTAGAAAAAACCCCAACAAACCTACGGCAGGATTCAATATTTTGCCTTTCATCACATAACATGTTAGTGGCAAAACCAAAGTTGAAACCTACATTTTGTTCTGAATGTGAAGAGTACTATAGGGA
Source organism: Bombycilla garrulus (assembly GCA_013400315.1). Classification (NCBI taxonomy): domain Eukaryota; kingdom Metazoa; phylum Chordata; class Aves; order Passeriformes; family Bombycillidae; genus Bombycilla; species Bombycilla garrulus. The sequence goes on from VXBU01014508.1 coordinate 716,060, forward strand.
TATAAGGTCTTTTCAGATTGAGGGCATAAACTGCTAAATTTGGAAATGTTCCAGCTGAGTGGTACTATGGAAAGCCCTAACAAAGCTCTTGTGAAAACGGGCTGAAAAAAAAATCAGAGAGTAGCTTGGGCATACTGCTTAAAGCAGTTTTAGTATTGGACCCCAGACCTCCAATTGGGATGATATTCATTAGGTCACTGAAGAATAGGGAGCATAGACCTAGTGAGGAACACCTGCACAAAGAGGACGCTTGAACAATTGCTATTTTTGGTGTCCCAAAAATCTAGAATTTTCATATCTGCTGACAGAAAAGTTTAAATGTTACTGTGGGAGCAGGTTGGGTGTTCAGAAGCACTTGGAGCATAAGCAGTGTAACAACCTGCAAGGAGTCAAGGAAAAGGGGTGTCAAACAAGTGAGTGTTGTGAACCTCAGAATTGGTCAGTGCATTTTCTCTCCTCTACTTTCAGCTTCTTCTACCTCCAGTTGCATCCTGCAAGGAGAAAGTAAGCTAGAGGAGAGAATGACAAGGATCATGTATGTCTTCTTCATGTGCCAAGTTGCTGAGGGGCTTTATCCTCATACTGAACAGGCCAGTCCTGAGAGCAGCCACTTCCTTGGGACCTCACAGGCAAGAATTGTGTGAGATCTGAGAGGAAAGGATGAAGCCACAAAGTCAGAGCCCCTCCAACCTGAGCTCAAGGACAGCATTGAGTCCTCAGTGTGCAGTGCCACAGGCCTCAGAGAGCTCCAGTGGTTTGAAAGTGGACATAGAGTAAGGAGTAGCTAATCCCTCACTATATCAGGGTATCTTATATGAGAGATGCTGGAGATATCTGAAAGCATTAGCATAGTCTTCTACCTCTGGCTCAGAATAGCAGTTTTTTGTCTTTCTATGAAAAGACTGGTGCAGTTGATGTTCCACAGAATTTCATTCTCGTTAAGAGAGACATTCTCTTTCCAGCTTTCCCCTTGGTTCAGAAAGGGTTTGAGGTGACCAGAAAAGGAGGAGTGAAAATTCTTAGCTGAGAACCACGATAGTAGGAAGCACAGAGTACTTTTTTAGAACAGCTTACAAATTTGCTTTTATGCATACAAACTATTTATGTATGTGCTTATACCTGTTCAAATCTGCACAAAAGCTAATTAATATATAACTATCTTTGCAAAACTCTTGTGCTGATTTATTAGCTGAAGAGTAACATGCCTTCTGCTGCTCTTTACTAAAATGCTGTTGATGATGATAGAGAGGGAGATGACCTATTTTCAGCAAAAGATGGGAAAGCACCCCTCTGAAAAATATCCTTTTGAATTAAATTATGCTCTTGTATTTTATAATCTCTGAACCCTGTATATAGCACATGAATGATGCCAAAAACTTGAGGATAGAAAGAGCAGTCATTAAATGCTAGGAGCCAAAAGAAAGTTTACAGGTACAAAATGTCACTTCACTGCAGCATATGAGTAAAAAAACATCTGGCTGAAAAAGTGATTGATTCTGACATATGTGAAGTAGGTATAAGCAAATAAAAAGTGATCCCTCTAAATCTTGTTTTGCAACGTGTAAAATAATGCAAGCTGTATATTTAAGATGCAACCCAAATTAAATATGGTTGTATTCAAGCTGTCTGTGAAATGAGATCTACTGCTACTTTTTTCTGTCACAGAAATTCCTTAGGACTGTTTTATGAACTCCTTCTAGTTTATTTTTTAATATTAAAAGATGGAAAAAGGCCTCTTTCTGTTTCGCTGTTCTGTACCAGTGAGTCATGGGTCCCTTGCTACTCGGAGAGGAAAGTTGTTTTAGTAATTCTGGAAATGAACTTACTGCTGAGTCAGCATCACAACAGAAAATTACAAGTTTCAAATTGAGAAGCACATTAGAAATAAGAAGTAATGGTGTATCTCTTAGCTTCCCCTGTTAGAATTGGCTGGTGTCAGGAGCTGATTTAGCAAGTGTCATGCCTACTGGACATGAGAAAGGTATATTGGCAGGACAAAAAAATCAGGTTAATTTAATGGGAAAGAGGATAAAAGAAATTGAGGTAAAATGCAAGGTAAAGATGGAAGCGGCCCTAAATATTTTACTGGCCATGGTACTCCACCCCAAAGTACTTAAATGCATCCCCAAAACAGATCAATATGAAGAGATTTTTGCTTTCAGTTTTCTCTACTAAGGGTTTTCAAACAAGCAATTTGAACAGCATTTCTAAGTCAGCGTGTACTTACGGATAAACCACTGGGATTTCGCTACTCCGTTTATCTGGGATTCTAGATTTTACGGAGAAAATAATTGGAAACAAAACATTTCCCAGCAATCAGTCTTCTCTTTTTGATTTGCTAAACATGTCCATATGTAGTTATTGCTTTTATTTGGAGGACTGGTAGCAGTTTTAGAGGAGAAATATGCTACAACTGCAAATTCAAGTAGTCATTTGGCAATCACAGGGGGAAGCCTTTGTCATTTTTTTTTTTGGTAAAGGGAACTCAGGAACTTAGTGCTATTTATACCTTAATATTGAACAACATTTTAAATGGTATAATATGTCTGTTAGAGTAATACAATCAATTTTTCAAACAGTACCCAATACCTTGCTGTGGAGGAGAAAACTGCTGTGTCCTTCCTCTCTGCACCTTCGGACCTGATTCTGCCCTGTCAATTGTCCACAGATCACCTCTGCGGCCACCACTGCAATGGCATCAACCCTTTGTGCTCTCTGAAATCTGAAAGAGCTTTTGCCAGTGACTTGTTTTGACAAGATTCAAAGGCTAGTGAAACAAATATAAATCCTCAGACTGATTTCAATTTAATCTGAATTTGAGTAATTAAAAAAAAAAGTAGCAGTCTCTGATAGGCAGAATTTCTTAAAATATTTCAGTTCTCTGATTATAATTGGTGTTTAAGCCCAGCAAAATGCTCCACATTTGCATGAAGTCCTTCCCGACTGTACAGAAGCTCTTGACTGGAATCTTTCGCTGTCTTTATTTGTTTCTTTTCTGTCTTTAAATACATCACTGAAGAGCAGACCTGAGGCTTGCTGAAGTCTTCTACAAATACATAAATATTTCCCACTAGTAATAACACAGTACTAAATATTGAAATGACTTTACATTAAAAGTGTCACTGTGACTTAAGCTACAAAATTTTTTGCAGCGGAGGAGAAAATATTAATACTAAATAATGTGCTTGATAAATAACTTTACACAAAGAGTATTTAAAATTATAGCTTAAAAACTCAAGATTAATATTCCCTGGGACTTTTTACCAGCATGTGTCACTATGAAAGATAACGAAAAAACTTACTGTAAAACCTCTGAATCCTTTTTGTTTTCTTTCCTTCTCTCTCGCCATAGCATGAATATGTGCTGAAAAGTCAGAATTGTGCAGAAGAAAAATATTCCAAGACACTGTAAAAGTGCCTTTGCCTTTCTCTCAGCCTGAGGGAACACTGACTATTTCAATAATTGGTGCGAACTTTTTGGTTATGATTTCTGTTTCCTTTCTCTGTTTCTCCCTCCCTCTCAATTTTTTTCCACCATCGTATGAGTGTTTTCTCAATAAAGGAAGTAGAAGAGCTGCGTGACAGCATTTATTGAAAGAAAATACAAAATGTGTATTAAAATGAGAAAGAGTTTAAAAAGAAAATATGAGGCGGGAATTACAGTCTTAAGAGAGGGGCGGAAAGATGGCAAATACTACAGGAGAGCAAATTATAAATACTGAGCTTTTGGTCAGCATGAAATGCAGCACCTATAGAGAACAAATGCCATGCATTTTACCTTCATCCCAGCTTCACTGGGGATCAGTGCTCCGACTGGAATAACTGTGAATTATCGTCAGTATAATGGAATCCTGCAATTTACCAAAAGGAGCAGGAAAAATGGACTTTCGCTAGAACTTTCATACTTTTCACTCAACCTTCACTAGTCAGACATATGGACTATGTTAGCACTTCGGGTTACTGGCCTAAAGTCAACATTGAAAATTAATTTCCCAGAAATACAGAAATTGCCATTTTTCACACCTTAGGTAAGGAAGGCCAAAACAAGTAAAGCTAAAAGTATTCAAATGCTAGTTTTGAATCAGTTGATTTCCTCTGAAATAGCGGCTATACCAGGATGACAGAAATTTTTGTATACAGAGGCATGTGACCCATCGCAAACCTGGTTATAATTATGGATTTCAAAACAGTATCTAATAAGCTGAGACCCAGACAGCAGTGCACAGCAGTGGAACACGTCCAGTATTCATTAAAGATGTCCAATCTAGAAGTCCAGAGTTTAAAGACAGTTTTCAGACACAATTTTCCCACTTGTCTCAGGAATAAGGTAGAATAGCAAAAACAGAGGTAATAAAACGTGGTCAACCTCAATGACTTGGCATGCATTCTTGGCAATAGCAAAATAGAGAGACCACAGCTTAGCTTTGAGAGTGAACTTGCAACACCCTGAATTTTGCATCCTTTTTTTTTCCTGTGGCTGTTTTTGTTGGACGAAAAAAATAATCCATTTGCCCATATTTTCAAGGATGACACACCAAAACCTCATCCACCATAAAAATACACTTAAATGTACCACTGTCTCTGGGAAATAGCACATTTCTCTCTGGGAATTATTTTGATTCACCAATTATCACAAAAACTGGAAAGACATACTGATATCCAGTAAAGATGGGAGAAGAACTATGGCATGGAAAGATAAAATCATGATCCTTTACTAGGCCTTTCTGTTATGGGTTTTGGGCCCATATGAGAACACCTCTGGCTAGGTTGCCTGCAGTGTCTGAACCTGTAAACCCTGGATTTGAAATAAGGCTCTTGGAGGTAAAAGGTGAAGCCCATTAGTGAATAGACAGAGCAGACTTGTAAAATTCCATATCTGCTATTGCCACAAAGGGGGAACGGAACATGTCCCAGTGCCAGAGTGGGAAATATCCAGATTAACTATCCAGCCCATGATTGCCAAAATGAGAACCAAAACTGCACTGTGTGAGTATATCCATACATAATCATCCAGATGAGCTTTTACCTTTGGGTTTCATATTTGTAATAACTTGCCCAAATGTCAGTATAATTTACAGTAATAAAGCCATATGCATTTGCTATTATATAGTCTTAAAAAAAAAGCATCTTGGACACATGACAATGGTAAACATTACCTCCAAATGGTGCTTATTCATAGGAAAAAGCCCCCTCTTGTTTTAACAGACAGGCATTTTCTGATGAAAGGGTCTTTTGCAGATGTACCGCTCATTGAATAATCACCACACTTACTTTGAAAGAAAAGAAATGACTGTTTAGGAGACTGATGTCCCTCTATTACAAATCCATACTGCAAAAAACACTAAGGAGATTGTGACTTTAAAAGAACGAGTTTCATTGTTTGGCTTCAGCACAGCGTGAGAGGGATGCAGAGGGTGAAACCTCTGGATCATATACCAAAATAAACATTTCAAATCTAATATACACACACAGAGAATTGCTAAAGTGCAACATTCCCTAACCTAATATAATTTTTGGTACAACTTAATCTGTCAGAAAGAGAAAAAAATAATCACCACACTTACAATATGTAATCTCTTAAATGGATTAGAAATATTTCTCTGGACTGAGCAATTTCTGGCTTCTGAAAGCGCACAGGTAATCTGTATCATTCTGAACCATGCCCAAAACCAGGATTGTAGGTCAATATGTAGCAGTCCTGTGTCATGATGGTCTTACTCTTATGCTTGAAACAACACCAGAGGCCTTTTCCAGTCAAGCACGGCACCAGATTGAGCACAGAGGCCATGATGATGTGTAGGTGTTGAGAGAACCACTCGGCACCTTGAGAGGTCAGATGGCAGCGCCCTGCAACCAGCACAGCAGGGTTCCACACAGTAGAAATTAGATTTGCCACCCAAAAAAAAAGAAAAAATAAAAAAAGAAAAGAAAGAAAAGGAAAATGTGACTCACTTTCACTGAAGTTTAGACATGTCAAGGAACTAAAGCCATTTGGGTCCTCACTAAGCTACCATGGCAATATCTTGAAATTTTCCCTCAAAAGCGGATCAGAATTTTAGCCAGGTTTCTGGAGCAAAGCATGAAATCTCTTAAAGTAAATAGCTTCCCATTACCCTCTGTTTCCTTCTTGCAGTGCTGCAGTCCTGGGGACCCAGGGACAACTGGGGCTATCTGCCTCCCTCTGCGTGCCTGTCCAGCTCTGCCCTTGAGTGGCAAAGGTCCATGGGGATTTGCCAATTTGCTCGCTCTGACAAGATGAATATCTCAATTACAAATTCTCACCAAGCAGCTAGAGACCTTTTGTTTTTTTTTGTTTCTTGGTGTGTGCTGAAGGAATTTTAAGGAAAGAAGAGAAAAGAGTGACAGAGACGTGAAGGCAGACCAATGCTTGCAGTTATCAGGCAGGGATTTGTTGCTGAAATAAGTCCCCCACTTTTAAAGTACATAGCTTGTATTTTAACAGCTAGTGAGGTTTTCCTCAAAATGAAAGAAAAACTCCTGAGTGTCTTCCAGAGAATTTGTTTTTCCTGTCCTCTACCCATGATCTCCTGGGCTGATTCTCATCAGAGGCAGCAGCAGCCTGCCCTTTCTATTCTTCCAGCTCCTCTGGCATCTGTTCCTCTCCCCCACTGCTGATATACAAGACTGAACTAGTGCATGAGAAGGCAGGGTGTTTGCTTTCAAACAGGAAGAAAAAAGGACAGAGTCCATCTGGGGTACGAATTTAACCATGGGCTCCTTGTATGACTAAATGTGACTATGTACCATCCTAATTTCTCCTTGAAAACATGACACGGATGGAGGCTGTTGAATACTTTCATGCTTGAAATGAATTTAAGCAACACTGTGCTAAAGGGCAAGCAGTGCTTCATTTCAGAGGGAGGTCAGACTCTCCCGCTATCCCGAGATGTCATAAGGACTGACTAAAAATAATCACCCGGAGTGGATTCCTCATTTGCTGTGTACCAATTAAATGGCACTCGGCATGGCTTAGGTCATGTGTAGATGTTGGTGAATGTAGACGCAGCCAGGCGCATGAATCCCCCCTCCTGAGGAGGCTGAGGAGATGGGCAGACTCCTCCAGCTGTGCTGTGCATATGCCTCCCTTCACCCTTCCTGCTACAGATTGATGCTTCCAGTGAGCACTGGTACGGGGATGGATGGCATCCAGAATGACTCATAACAAAGAGCATATGGCAGGGCTGGATGTAGCAGTCTAACATCTGTTGCACTGATTATTATTAACATTTCTCACTTCTCTTGGAGCTAGTAACCAAAACCAATAAATATCATCTTCACAAATCCTACCTGAGGAAATCCCATATCCTCTTGGTTTTTTCACCACTAATTGTCTTCAGTACAAAAGGGGAAAATTATTTTATTCTTTAGGCATTTTAAACAATTCCAAATTCTCACTCAGAGCTGTTTGAATAAGCTACAATGAACAATAACTTGTCTTTTTGCTTATTCATGTCCCAAATATTTAAATTACTCCTATTCCACATCCCAAGAGCTGAAGTTTTGTTGTCACTGCACAAAGGTGAAGCGGATGAGTTAAAAAAAAAAGCATGAAAAAGCTTCTTCCAAAAAAGTAAATACAGCATCAGCTCATTATATAGTCTCCCTTATAGTATGGCAACAGCAGCTGTACCTAACAAAAGAGCCATTCCTGAAGGAAGAAGAACTACCTCGATTTAATTTTTTTTCTCCAACCTTTTTTTTCCAGAGAGAAGTGGGACTGCAAGCACAGACATGTGAAAAGGGAAAATCAGCTGATGAAGCAGCATGTCCACTTTGTAAAAGATTCAGTGAGTGACGACATGAAATATGGTGGGCAGCCCCTCACAAACAGAGATTAAACCATGTACCAAAACTAACACTTTGACCATAAAAAGGTATCCAAAGAACAGTGTTGTGACTGGATGATCTAAGTTACTCCCTTTCAGCCGAGAGATGGAAATAGTTGCCAACAAAAATGTTAGGATTTGACAAGACTTGGCAAATTGCTGGGATATAAAATCATGTTTTGTGAGTTATAAGGCCTTCCAGGAGATGTGACAAATCCTGAAAAAGGGTGGAAAAGCATGCACAGCCCACAGAAACGTACTCCCTTTTCATGGACCTGCCAAAAGAAAGGAAATATGAAAAAAAAAGTGCACAAGAGACTTGCCAGTGCCAGACTTACCATTTCATTTAATAAGCACACTTCATAAAATGTTGAAAAAAATTATTGTAATAAAGACTATGCATATTATTATAAACAGTGACTAGCTCAGAAAGCAAAAGTGTTAAATTTTTGCCCCGGAGACAGAGAAACTATTGATATTGGGATCAAATGTCCTAACCCAAAGAGTCACACCTAAAAAAGAATTAGAATTCCATTAGTGGTTCTCTCTATTATGTATAATTTTCCTCCTTCTCTATCCCTTAAAAACTGATTGTTGTCAATATTCCAAATGTTAATGGTAATGGTAGGAGCCATTGACTGCCATTGTGCCAACACTTCCCAGAGTGAATGAAAGCTAGAGGTGTGCAAAGCAGACCTAGGGGAGGAGCAAGAAAATCCATCTCAGGTGTGTGAGGTATCGGATGTTGTCCTTCATCTGATCAGTTGTTGTTCATAGCAGGCAGGAGTGGGAAAGTGGGAATCAATTTTGTGCAGAGCACGAATGTGACAGAGGAGAGAAAGCAGCCCTTCATGGAGCCTGCAAGCCACCTGAAGATTTAAAACAAAATAAATGGGTAGAAACTCTCCCTGACTCCTTGTGCAGGTTACACACACTCGTAGTTTTAAAAGGATTTCATCCCTGTTGGTGGCATGAGCAGAGAAGTGAGCCAGTGACCTGGGCTAACCAAACATTCTCTGCAGAGCTGCCTGAGCAGAAGGGAAGGATGATGTGAGCATTGGGTGGACCCAGAAGCAGTGAGACAGCTCTAAGAAGGGGCTGAATGTGAGAAAAAGTTTTGTGGCTGAGAGAGCTTAGTAGACTATGGAAAAGCCTCACTACAGAAACAGTGCCCAATATCCTTACTTTGGAAATGTAAACCTGAAAGCGTGTTACTCAGAGCAATTCTGTCACGGCAAGATGTTGTAGTGGATGTGGCATTGGTTTAGTACCATTTCTAGCAGCTTCCAGCATGCTATCCTTAATTTCTTTGGGGCTCAAATGCAGAGGATTGTCCTAAATAATAAACAAATGTAATGGAACACTTCAAAACTGATCAAGTACAATATTTATTAGCCGAGATTCTACATTTTAAAATACCTTAGGTAAAATGGAACTAATTGTTAAAAAACTTTTCCTTCCTTTGCTTTTTAAAAATGTGTCTCCTTTAATTTCCTGAGATAAAATGTGATGTTTAGAATATAAGGTTGCTCATAATTAAGCATTGTAACATATATAGTGATGGAATTTATTTTAAAATATTGCCCTCTGTGACTGCCTCATGGGATACACATCCTGTTTTCCAGACAGTAACAGGATGTAGCAGTTGTGCCATTATGATTGGATTAGTGGATTTAATTATGGGAACGACTGTACTAATTTTCTATTTTGATATGCATCATCTCCGTAGTCTCTGAAAACGGAGACCTTCCATAATATTATCTGGAGCACAGTGGTATCAGAATGAGCCTTCAAGCACAAGTTTAAATTGGACAGTAGCAACACAGCCGATGTGCAGCTTAGCATATCCCTTACTCCTCACACTGCTTTCCCAAAGACTTCTTCACGTCTCACACAGGAGAATGGCTTGGACCAAAATATGCACATATAGTCATCCTCAGATTGTTTCAAAGTCTTTTCACTTTATCATGCCAGAACTAGATCGAAAAAATGACAAAACAGTCTGTAAAACAAGTTTTCAAAATACTTAAAAAATATATCAGACTCTCTTCAGGTTTGCCAGGACTGTACTTACTCTATCAAATGCATTTTGTTCCCTATTTACACTTTAACAACTAAATACACACCTCAGCTCTCAGCTCAAGTTGAATGCAGTTCAATGCTGTTGAATAGCTGCCCTTCCCTTTTCCCTCAAGTGTAATACATATGTAAATATATATATATATGTATATATGTGTGTGCAGTAAATATATACTTGTATACAGACAGTGAGGCAGAGAGAGAAAAACCTTGAAAATTACCCAGTTGCTTACAAAATTGTTTACATAGTGGCCTGAATTGTCATCTGAGAATATTTCCCTTGTTTCATTTTCCACATAACCTAACTTGCTATAGTTCTACAGAACTCAAAATAGTTGCTCAAGATGTGATTACCTTCTTCTAGAAAACAAGCAGAAAAACGTGGTCCCACCACTTGCTACCCTAACATGTTCATTTATACATAATTGCTTGCATTTCTGAGAAAGACACAATTTTTCTTGAAGAATGTGCTCTTGCATGCCCAAATATGCATCAACATTCACTTGTACAATCACATATAGACAGTTCACTAGAATATCTGAACCAGGCATGAGCTCCAGAGTATTTGTCTTCCGGTAATAATTAGTTTTTCAGTCAATAATAAATAAGACACAAAATGTGACTGATATCATCAGAGTTCAAAAGTTTCACCCCTCCAATTGAGATGTCAGGTCTCTGAGAGAGTCTTCTCTCTCATGCTTCTAGCTTGCTGCCAGTCATCTCATCACTACTGAATTTCTATATCCTTCTTTTGACATGTTCAACTCACAGAACAAATTATAGAATATATTAAGGTAATGAACATGTGGTATATAATATGTTTTAATATATGAAGGCTTAGCAATTTGAGAACTAGTACTTAGCCTTATTTTGGCTACTTTTGTTTCTTACTATTCTCTCTCAAGGGTTTTAAATAATGTCTGCATGAACTGCAGAAGAATCTGACTTTCTATCTCTCTCTCTCTCTCTCTCTCTCTCTCTCTCCAAAATCATATCCTGTCTTAGAGCTGGCAGGAAATTCCTAGAGGAAAAAATATAGCACATATTTTTAATCTTAAACCAGTACAATTCAGTACACAGCCACATGGTTCTTGTACTGTTCTCAAAATTGCAAACTTCTCATTAGTTATAAAGCAAAAATAAAATGATCCTATGAAGTTCTTCTCAGAATCAGAGTTGGAAAGAACAAGTGCCATTATCCTTTCAAAGCAAAATGTATTTTCATTGTTGAAATAGGCTCAAAGTATAAAACAAATTGTAAATCCCCAAGTTACTTGTTCACTCATTGTAGATAATTTAGTTTCCAAACAAAAATCAAAGTCAATAAGGACAATCTGATAATTTTGCTTCAGACCTGAACTCCAATACTGGATGTGGTGTTGTGATGAGCCTCCCTTATCAAGAGCACATCAAATGTTGTTTCAGTATTAGAATTGGTCTTTATCCAAAGGCAGAAACATGTTTTTGTTGTTAAAGCTCTGAAACGGCTGGTACAAAGCAGCAGAAATATCCCACTGTTGTTGGAAGGAGCTATACCAATGAGGACATGAAATACAGGCTAGGAATTGTACACCGTATATTTTAGACAGGTAAGGGACTGCTGATAGGCACTGAACTGCTGCTGGGAGAATTCAAAATGAGATCTAGCATTTGATAATATGAAAAAGGAGGGGGTTGAGTAAGATTCCTAGATAACCCACCTCAGCACTGGATTCCACCACCTCCTTTGCTTTTTACTCCACCTGTGGTGAAGAGCAGGAGAGGAAGGAGCAGGATAACAAGAGGGAAAAGACATCTCTTGTTAGTATCACCTAAACTTTTCTTCAGAATTGCAGAAAATACTTAAAACCATCTAGGGTTTTTACCCTATATACAGCTCAAGTATGAAGTTTGGTGAACTCACCCAGCTTTTCTAAATAAATAGGATACTGCACGTGTCTAGGACACAGATTGCTAAAACAAAGTGATGTCAGGCTAGTCCTCATAGGTATCATTCATCTTCTTTCAGTTTCAAATATTGTTAGAGATCATTGCATAGAAGATTCAAACTGCAAATTGAAATAGTTCTCAGAGAAAGACACATTTAAAGGAGGTCTCTGCCTACAAAACAAAACCCCATCATGATATTTTCCAAAGTTCTACTTCTACTGGTCCAAAGTAAAGCTACTCTGCTGCACCATCTAGTGACAATGAGAATTGCACTTCAGACAATTGATTTAATTAAAATATTACCCCTTTCCTCCAGCCTTATCTTTCATTAGTTCCAGAGTTAAATTCCAGTGCCTTTGAAACCACAGGAGACTTCCTGTTATCTTCAGTGGGCTGAGGATGTCATTAGTGCTCCTCAAACACTTCCAGTAATGTTGAAGGAAGAAAATAAAAAAAATTCTCCTAATTCCAGTGATTCTTTCTCGCCATAGTACCACCATTCTGTGCAGAAATGATGCTGAAGCTCAAAGTCCTGATGGAAATACAAACCTTCCCAAAGCTGTGGTTGCTCAGATCTCAGGTTTTGCTTTGGGAGACTCCAAGGCTCATTAACTGCAGTTCATTTTACCCTGGCCATTATATTAGAGGTGATACAAGTTTTGCACTAGGAAGTCTGTTTCTTTTATTGCACTCACTTTACCATCAAACTGAGACACACAAAATATCTCTCTTGAATGGAGGTCTGCATATTTGTAACTTTCAGACTGGGCTTTCTCAGAGCATGCAGTACCCCTAGTTAGAGATAATAGCTTTTTTAGAACTTAGCATTTGGCTTTGTTCAATGGAAAGTCCTTGAATTTCTATGGGATTTTTTGTCTGTCAAAGTTATTCCACAGACAGCTGGATTCTCTAGCTTTCTCTGGACATCCCATCAGGACAGTTTTGATGACGAAAGGACCATTGGATAAACAGCTAGCTCTGTACAGTTTATATGGCCAATATAAGCACATTTATTAATATATTCCACTCCTGATTTTTCTCTGCTTATTGATTATAATGAGCTCATAAAAATACATATTTTTAAAATAGTTGGTTCTACATATTCCCCCAAGTGTGTGGAAGAGGTGATTTGCTAAAGGGCTGTTTCATGGTTTGCCTAGCAGTACGAGTGACATACGCTGGGGATTGGCTAGGTGGCACTGGTGCGTATTTATGTGGCACCACACAGATGTGACTGTCTATAATGGGACATTTGTTGGTTGTATTTCCTGGCATGTAGTTGTTCATCTGGAGCTTGATGGTGCTATTGCTCTGTACTAATTATAGCACTGGTAAGGAAGAAGGATGCTTATGCTTAGTTCTTGAATCTTTCACCCTGAGCTGGGTGTTTCCTACAGGAGGCAAAAATCAACTACTTAAGATATTACAAGCTCTCTACTTCAGTCCTGGTGGTTTCTGCCTTTTATATATTTCTAAATATCCAACACATTCTGCAAGTTTTGGCTCTGTATTATTTTTTCCACACCTGAAGTACAACCAAGAGTAGACAGAGTAGCACTCTCGGCTCTGTGCTGTTGTATGCATATCAAAAGGCAATAGTGAGTATCCAAAGTTTCCCTCATTTGTTTGTGTATTTTTTTTCTAGGAATAGCAGTGGTATCTCAAAAGATATTTGTTATCTACAACTCAAACCTCTTCCATAATATAAAGGAACCTATTTCTCCAAATCAGAGACAGTGAATCTACCAGCTAAAGAATTAGTGTGCAACTGTAGGAGTTGTCCTGATGTCATAAGAGACTGATCAGAACAGTGGGCACTAATTCCATGTATCTATCATAGCCAGGTCAAAGATGAAGATATGTACAACCCCTGTATGCAATGGCATTAACTCTGCTGGGTGTCTCCCTCTCTCACTCTCTGTCGCATCTGTGACCCACAGAAATGGATTGCCTTTGTATGCAAGAGCATGGCATGTGCTGGACTTTTGTCCTGAATACAGCCTCTGGGAACTAGAAGAATATATATGAATATATAATAACAATATGTCATCATTCAAATTCAGCAAATGGAGAAAATAGTTAAAGGCAAGCCTACATGAGTGATTGCTGCTGAATGCAGAACTAACTGCATGGAAAACTACATTCAGGAGGAATCCTTAGACAGGCCTGCAGAATAATTCACTTTCTACTCCTCAAAATAGCATTTGCATTGTTCCCATACACCAGAACTAAACTGAATTTTAAGGAGGTTGGAATTACAGTTCTGTAGGATATACCCCAAAAAGCATGGAGTGATTTTGCATTAAGAATGGGTCTGAGTGGGAGATGGAGGAAGAAGCAGGTTTAGCTGCCAGCTTCCTGCCGCCAAAGGGAAGCACAGCTGCCTGGTCTACTGAGCCCCAGAATTTCAGTAACAGCATTTTGGAAATATGACACTCATTGACACTGTAGCTATTGCACACTCAGGACTCCATGTGACACCCTGGAGTCCCCTCTCACTCCCTGACTTTGAGCCAGCTGCTGAGTTGTGCTCTGAGGACTCTGGGGAAATGATGGTGCTATGGCCCATGACACGAGAGAGCAGGAAATTCCTCAAAGTAAGTAACTTGACAGCAGCACAATCTCATCTTAAAATGAGTAGCAAAAATGCTGCTCTATGGCAGCAAAATAATTGTTTTCATATTCTAATATCTGCATTGGTCTAATACTCTCTGGAGTACAGCCTTACATAGTGCACCCACACAGCTATACACTTCCTCCATGCTCCTAGGTTCTGTATTTTAAACTCTGTAAAATCCTTTCCTCTAGTTTTGCCAAAGCCAGGCTGACTACATGAAGCTGTTTTAAGGTCCTCATGAACTGTACTGTTGCTGTTTTTGCATTCCTCTCTGGGTTTCTCCAGCAGTGATAATTTTTGAGGCTGTTTACAATCTCCCTCCATACTTCCTTCTTTCAATATTTAGAGGTCAATTCTTGCCCCCAGCCCACAATGCCAATTTCAATCTTCTGTTCCTTAGATTTTGAATAAACACCTCTGCTTTTTCCCAGACTCTCTCTGCAGTCTGGGAAACTGAAAAAACTCCTCCAACTTGGACGAGTCTGCCCATAAGTTTCTGCAGAGGTGCTTCTGAAAAGCTACCTCCCCTTGTCAGTGAGAGAGTTCATATAGGTAATAAAATATATGAGATAAATTCACCCATCAAATAATGTTTTATAAAATCCATAAAGGAGAAAATTAATATAAATGATACTTTATGTAAATGCAGTGTAGCAGAGCTACCAAAAAAAAATCTAAATCTACTAAATCTAATCAACAAAGCCATTATCTGAGACACTGTCAGTCCATACACTGTATTATTATGAAATAATGACATGTTGGTAGGCTGAAAAACTAGCTGGTAGGCTGAAAAACCTTTCTTGAAAAGAATAAGGATAGCCTACTTCTGGTAACTTACAGTGAGAAACCAAGATGGCTTTTACAGCATTGCCTTTCGTGGGACTCTTCTGATTGTGGTAAAAACCTAAAGCTTAAGCCTTTAATTGATTTTGTTGTTTCATTAGAATCAGGGCATCACTCTGATTCATCAGGTAATGTGAATGGAGGAAAATAAAAAAAATCCAGTTTCTCTTTGCATCACGGAGAACTGTTTCCTTTAACCAGAAGGGATTAAGAGTTACCAAAGAATTAGTCTCTAAAGGTAATAATTATTTTCAAATGTTTATACAAATACAAAGGTGGAGGACACACTGTACATATGTGGACTTTCAAGGGCCTAATTGTGAAAATATAACATTACATGCAGAGTAAAAGTATGACAAACACAACTGTTCATAACCACCAGTCCTTCAGATCCTGCGTAAAATTTTCCAGAGTGTTAAACTTCTTGCAATCAAAGAGAACACATTTTTTGTGTTATGAACTTCTATTTTGTGATACAAGATGATGTCATAAATCTGGAAAATCAGTCCAAGATTCATTGGTATTTGCAGCACCCATGGGAGAGACACCAACCCAGGATAAATATTACTTAAGACATCTGCTGTGGTACATGAGCATGCCTGATACAAAACTAAATTTTGCCAAGGGATATACTAGATGGACAAAATTTTCTTGCAGGAGCCTACGATCATTAAAGGAAAGCATAAACCCAACCCAGAGCATGCTGCAGCACTCACTCAGGCATGTAGATTGGCAGATGTGATCACTTTATATTCTTTACTGGGACTTACCTCAAGAAACGCCAAATTTGTTCTAAATTATGCAACAGTTGTGGAACCCCTGCAGGCATTATTATGATAACTTTAGTTTTTGTGGACAACTGTTTCCAAGTCTTGTTTTCAACTAGTTCAAGAGCTGGACTGTTAGAAATTAGCACTTCCTTTGGACAATCCCCTTTCTAACTGTAGATGCTTCACACTGTGGTTTAGACGCAGTGTTCAGACGCATGAAATGAAGTCTGAAAGAACAAACATTTCAGTGTTAAGTTCAATAAAATCAATGTTTTGCCATAAAAAAAATCCTTTACTTCAGTCTAAGACACTGCACATGTATTGTGTATCAAAATTATCTTAATGGCAAAATCATTGTCAACAAATCTCAATGTGCAGCACCTCAAAATGCTGCTGCAGATCTCTTGTGCATTCCTCGTAATTGATAATTCATAGAGTACATTGAAACAATTGATTATATGAAAACTCTAAATTGAATTTATAAAGGAATTTGAAGTGTATATTAAGACTTACTCTATGTTGTAAAGAATGCACTCCTTCCTAATATTGCCTGTGTATGTTGTATTCTTTTGTTTTATATTCTAACTAACTGATATGCTCTGCGTCATTTTGGTTTAAAGTAAAACCTGACATTCAAAATTGCTTTACTTCTACTGCCTAGATGGATATGCACAACTCCTCTTCTTGAGCTGAGGTAAAGGGTGGCCAAGGTTTCCTTCATCACAGGCAAAGGAACCAGTCTGTCTGGAAACAGAGTTTAGTTTGCAGAGAACCTCTAAATTCCCTTCAAAATCCCTTGGCCAAGTAGACATACTTCTTCTAGCCTTCACTGCCCCTACTCCCCCCTGGAGCAACAACCACTCAGTTCTGCTGAGGTCCTTGTCCTGCACACCTCACATACGCCTGCCTGCACAATTTACTGTTGGATATATTTATCTGCTGCACTCCCGCATGATGATTTCTTCTGGCAGCTCCAGGGGATGATGCCCGTCCCCTTTGGGCTCAGATAACACTTCAGGAAGGTGTTTCTCTGGGGTTCTTAGTCAATCCTGAATACCCTTCATGCTCACAACCTGTCACAGCACACACACAGTGATGACTGAGGACATTATCCTGCTGTTGGGTAAGTGTCCCACACCCCTTGCTGAAGTCTGTTTCAGTTATTAAACTGCTTCCACAACCCTCTAAACATACCCTCCAAGAGTTTGCTCCAGTGTAGAACTTTACTACATTTAATCAGCATTCTATCCTTCCTGTACCTGTGTATTAGTCAATCTTTCAGTAGCTACTAATTTTTCTAATTACCTTAGAATTCATCAAGTGGCTAAGATGACTTGAAGAAGGAATAGGTGATGTCTCAGTTCACTTCAGCACCTGTTTTGTGCAGCCCTGCAGTTAAATTGCACAGTCTAGTGGATGGACCTTTTCACCTCTGCTAAAAACTTCAGGGTGAAAGAGGTTTCTGACCGTGATTTTGACTAGTGCCTTGTGCAGAGAACCTGGTTGCTGTAATCTGTTTTCCACGTCACTTCCCAATCCCACAGTGCAGATGCTACGCCAGAGACACAGGAACGAAAAAAGAGCCAACTACTCTGAACCTGTTTAAATATAATCACCCTTTAAATAGAAAAGATGCAATGAGCTCCCATATTGTATGCTCTCCTGAGTTTAGGGCTTGACTAATGGGTTCTGACATAAACTACAACCCTCAGCAGAAAAGCTCCTTATTTAGCATGGATGGGGCAGCATCATGAGAATGACTAGTACAAGTCATAACATCTCCAGCATTGGCTGATCCCTTGTCATTTTGTTACACACCTCTCACTGCACGATGCTTTGTTGGTGCTGTTTCACAGTGATCCATCCCCCAAGGTGCAATTTCCTGCTGGATGGAAGAAGTCTGCACCAGGACAATATTTCATTCCCTATTATTCTGTTCAAAGGAGGAATATTTTAGTTTGCTGTAGCTCTCTTACTCTAAATCCTGCACGCAGAAAAAGGACTAAAATTCTGAGCAGCAATTTGTCCCAAATGAAATATATTGTGGTGAAGGAAAGAGTTTGATCTTCTTTAACAATGTGATCCTAAATAACTACTGACTTAAATATATACAGTTAAAGACTGACTGGTGGTTAATTCATTCTGGGTTACTTCTAGGACATTTTCCTCAGAGAGAATAACTGTGTCTGTGCCACATTATAACAACTTAAACAAATAAACAAATAAATATATATGCCTGGATAATTTGGGCTTCTGAGTAATTTTTTTTTTTTTAAGCTGGAATTCTATATTCCTATCTAAGGTGTTACAACTTCAGCTTGCTTTTAGTTAAGCCTTTTCCCTGATAAAAGAGCTCTGGGATGCTGCTGCAAAGCGCAGCTGTTGGAAAGCCACCCCTCTAGCGGCCAGATTCTGCAGGGAACTTCCAGCAAGTTACACAAAAGCAAAGCTCTGCAGGGTTGGGTTTTTGCTTTTTTTTTTTTGATTTGGCAATAAAAGAAAATATTAAAAAGTCACATTCGTGTTTAAATGCAGTGCTACCTAAATTAAAATAATGGGGGAAATACAGTATTGTTTAGTTTCCCAGTCATGAAAGTATTGTAAACATTAGAGCTGGATTGATGCACTTTTTGATGACTTGAAGTGGTTTTCATAAATGAAGTCCAAATATGTAATAGCTGCTCTCAATTTTCTATGAGAAGATTTATTCAAAAATAAATTTAGCTAAGGGGAAAAAAGAGACAGATTTGAAAGCTGAGTTATTGCCAAGAACTCAAACATTGAAGCAGCCAGTCCCTTTTGAGACAGCTGCAACATTTCATGGTGTAAAGTCAGCGAATTTCCACAGGCCCTGCTGCCAGAGACCACAAAATGGTTTCAAACAACGGCTCACTTCATGATATTTTTGTTTTTCAAAAAAAGTGTCCTTGTGCTGCTGAGTGGGCAGTGTGCGCTAAGTTAGCAGATTAATGAAAATGTTTCACTGGCACAAGATTTTGATTGCCCCAGTGCAAAATTGCTTGCAGATTGGAAAACAGCATGTTTCATTTCAAACTCATTCTCTTCCCATACATTAGCACTTGTCAATGTAGCCATTAAGCACAGTCAGTGCAGAAATTTAATTACAAAACCATTTATTTTATTGAAAGAAAAATAAACCTAAGCTACCTCAAATGCATTAGGTGGGTTCAAAACATGTTCGGCTGATAACACCCAAGGGTAGAGAGGCTGCTGTAAGAATAATGTTCCTTTCATGTGTGGTGGGGACTCAATATTAGAAACAGCTGCCTATAAGTCATTCTTTATTTAAGTTCTATTATGAATTAAAGAACAACTGATTTAATGAAGGAACTTTTCATATCTGAAGTTACTCAGCTGTGGTATTCACTCTGTCCTCCTTTAAGAAAGAGGTTACATTTTAAATGCTAAATAGGTGAACAGAATGATATTTTTCAGTGAATACTTTTCTTTTTCCTCTTTTTTTTTTTTGCTCATGCTAGCCTTTTGTTCTCCTAGTGCTCAAAGAATGTAAGGTCTGCAGTATTAAAGGAAGTAACAAAAATGTGCTAAACACATCAAAAGTAGAAAATCTGTATCTTATTTATGCCACAGAATACTACACTCTGCATGTCTTATAGGCATTTGGAAAGGCCCAGGAATAAGGAACTCTAACAAAATGATAGATGTGGGTCAAGCAGCACTCTGATGTCATGGTACATATTGCCTCTGTCTCACTACTAATGAGCTGCCAATAACAGGTCTGTTTTACTGTTCTGCTTGAAGAAGAAAAAAAGGAGTTATAACCTTAGTGGTTTGGACTGATTTGTCAATTTAAGCACTCTTTTCTTCCCTGTCTGAGATATCTACCCACAATTTCTTGCAGACATACACTCATGTAGTCCACCCAGCTGAAGAGCCTGGAACAGGAGATGTGCATGGTCGGCAGCACCCTGGGATGGATGGCAGACAGAGAGACCACTGCTGCTGTGGGGAAAACCACAGCACAGAGAGAAAGCTTAGTGGCAGACACAATGTTTGCTGTGAGGAAAGTGGCCATGTCTGACATAACGATTCCTCCTCACCACAGTCCTGTGCCCAAGCCACCAACATGAGTGTGCCTGGTGTGTGCTGGGTGGGAGCAGGAGGTGGAGTCCTCCCCACATCCCAGACAGTCAGTGCTTTACACGTGACTTTGATCATCTCCTGCCAAGTATAGCCAAGTATGGAAACAGATGCTATTAATGAGTATAAAGGTATTTCATACAGAAACAACACTTCATGTAATGTCCTCCTGTGCCAGTCAACATTGCCATGTCAGGTTCCATAGCATTGCCTTTCATTACCAGAATTAACAATTAAATGCACTCTTTGGTTTTACATTATTTCCTTAAACACCTGTTTTCACTTTTTAAAAAGTTTACCATAAAGAGAAATACCCCAGTTTTTTCTGTTGACTTTTAAAGTCTATATTTAACTTTAATCATTCTTCTCTTCACCAGCAGAAATGCCAACCAGCGGAACACACCCTCAGCAAAGGGAGGGGCACAAAAATCTCCTCACCTGCACGCTGCACTACAACACTATGGATTATCCTGGAGTAAATAGCATAAGAGCACAACTCTGTCAGCCCTGCCCCTCTCAGAATAAACATCCAACCCTTTCCAATCTTGCCCTGCCCCAGAGCCTGGCAGACACAAGGTGCTGGAGCCACTGATGCTCCAAGAGGAGGTAACCAATCCCTTCTACATCTTCCACATCTACATTTAGGAAAGCTCTGTAACGAAACAGACACTGTGCCCATTCACACAAAACTGGCCACTAAGTACTGAGCAGATAAGAACCCAGCTCACTCCAAGAGGGACATTCCACGCTTGAATTAGGTTATTATTTGAACCTCAATTTTACATTTGTTAATCAGATAAGTTTTTTCTCTCCAATTCTCCTAGAGAACTGGCACACAAAATTGTCTCAAATCCGGAGAAATCCTAGACTTGCATTTCTGCCTAGTTATCAAAAATGTATATATCAAAGTAGAAGAAAAGAAACCACAAAAAAGTAGGAAACAGCCCAACCCTGAGTCTAGTTTCTCAGTTGAAATCTACTTGTAAGGGACCCACGGGGGAAACAAACTCTGTCAAAAGATATGTAGACAACGAGGCTTGAGGCAAAGCCACCACCAGGCCACCCCAGGGGATGCTCCCTGGAGGTTTGGAGTTCTGCTGTGTGTTGGAGCTCTTCTGAAGCATCCCATCTCCCTCCATAAAACTGCCTGCCAGCACTACCCTTGGGTCCAGAATCAGGGAAAAGCTGATGGAATCAGCTCTCCCATTCAGTAGTTCCTGAGTGCATCTTGCTCTGACAGTTGTCTTGGGGTTTGGCTGGTTTTTGGTTGATTTTTTGGGTTTGGGTGGTTATTTCATTTGTTTGTTTTAGTTTTTTGTTTGGTCGAGTTATTTTTAATTTTTTTTTTTTTTGTACATTGACATAAAAAGTTTCCAAGAGTTATTTGAATGTTAACTTGAAAGGCTACTGAAAAGGAGACTGTAGCACAGGATACCGCAAGGGAAAGCTGCAAAACAGAATCAAAACAAATGCCCCTTCTGTGGGGAATAATCACCAGCAGAAGTTTCATCTTTGTGGACTATTTGGGGTTTTTAAACTTACAAAATGGTCTCCTGAAAGTGTGAGATGAAAGACAGATGAGAATAACTGGATCATGTATCATTAACACAAAATAATTTTTCTGGAATGGAGCAATTTAGTCCATTCCCTGACTTAGGACCTCTCAATTTTAACTTTTTTCCGAATTTTTCCAAATAAACTCCTGTCTAGACAAACATTTGTTAGTTATCTCTAAAATGAAAAGGAGCTTTCCTTTTTAAAGGCTACATGTATTTCTCTCCTAATATTCTAAGGCATAAACATCTGCCTGTTTTAGGGATTTACAAATTCTGTATTACTAGTATCTGAACTTCTAAAAAGAAACTTATGGTGCACATCTGAAGCAGTGAAATCTCATTTCCATTTTACAGATGAAGAGAAAGAGAAGGTAAAATGAGAGTCTATGTTTTTCCCAGATCTGGAAGTCTACAGAAAAGTCCGAGGCTGCACTAGGGTCCTGGACTATCTTTTATCTCTCCGCTCAAAACGGATTTGGAATAAGAGTTATCTGAGATTTACAGGAAAAGCAGCCTCTGTTATCCTAAATTTAGGTTCTCCCTGTGGTACTATGGTCCCCTGAGTTCAATCCTTATTCAAGTTACACAAGTGAAAAGTAAGCCCTGTATTGAGAGTCATTACAGTAACTCAAAGTACACTGAAGTAGTGCGCACCTTTTCGTGTGCTGACATTCCCTGTTCTACAACTCCACTTACCTCTGCCCTATGATGTTATTTTTTTCTTTTTAATGTAATGTGAGAAGCAATACAGAATGAGAAAAGCCAAAGAAGAAAAGTTGCAAAGACTTTTTCAGAGCCTCAAAGGAAACATGGTATAATAAAATGATACTGAGCACGAGCAAATATGCAATGTGCACGTGTCTACAGTAATGGGACACCTTAGGATCTAACTCCTCAGTCCAAAGAAAAATAATCTGTTTTCTCTTAATGCATTAAGGAGTAAGACACAGTACTCATAATAATTCTTAATGTAGAGTAGAAAAACGGGAAGGAATTACCATGATAGGAAAAGCATTTCCTCTGTTAGCATTCAGAGAAAATGCTACTGGGAGGATGGAGTACTGGGGATGCTGATCCACTGCAGACACCACCCACAACTGCCTGTGCCTTCACACAAATCCCAGGTGTACATAAGTGCAGCTGCCCAACCTACACAAGAGGTGTGAGCACGGCTAGAACCATCTCAGGGCACAGACCTCAGCCAGAAGAGGGGCAGGTCCCACCAACACAGGATTTGGAAGGCACGTCAAACTGTGGAGAAGTGTCCACATCCTCAGCTTCAGCTTGTGTGTGGTTAAAATGATGGCTTCTGCCTGTCTCAAGATTCAGGGTGGAGATGTCAGCTCCATTATGTTTACCTCTTCAGAGTTTACCACTTCAGAGACAAAATAAATTTATTTTTTTCTTCCACTGTGCCCTACAAAGAGCTAACCTTGGAGAATTCCCCAGACAAAACAAGGGAGAGCTGCCTACTTCAACCTACCACACTCTGCAGTGCGTGCAATGCTGCATCTGTAAAATACCTCATCCAGATGGGTAAAAATAATAAAAAAAATTGAGACAGCATGAGTGTAAACATATTCCCATAACACATGAAGTAGGGACAAATGGACAAGTACTTGACTATATGAGTTTCACAGCTCACTGGGTGTCATTCCAAAAAGCATCTGTCACCGCCACTGGCAATAAATTTTGAAAACAACTGTGTTTTGCTTCTCAGTTTAACAGGATCACACAGCTGCCAACAAACTACCTAAGCCGACAGACCCAGGAAATGTGTGCCTTACCCGTCCAGATCTTGTCCCTGGTTATATTATCAGTGACAAGAGTGACAATGTTGCTAGGATGGTGTTAGACAGCACATTCACACACAGATCTGACTTGTCAAATCAGTACTTTCTGCCTGGACTATTACAGAGTTCTATTAAGAATAATTTCTTCTTTTTTTTTTTTTTTTCCATATTAAACACATCTCACTTGAGGTTAGAAAACTTTTACCCAATTCAGTAATTCCAGAACAGCAAGTACAGGATTAGAAAATATATAGTGTCTTGCAAGAAGAACAGAAACTGCTTGCCGCCTCCATGCTGAGATGTAGGTACAGGAGAGATGTTTATAGCAGCTAAAAATCAAAGAGGAGGGGGAGAAGGGCAAAGACATAGGACTGCTATACCACTGGGAATTTGGCTGCAATAGCACTGGGATTTGCTCTACCTACATATTACTCTTAGATGTGAGAAACTATTGCACTAAGGGCCATGTTAATGCATAGCAAGACAATCCCATAACATAAAGAATGAAAATTTTAAAAGAAAAAGGATAGGGAAAGAAGCAAGACACAGAGAGTGAAGTTAATTAGCTTGAATTCAGTGGTCAGAAACAAAAGCCACATTTCTATTCTCCAGCATTCATTCTTCTGAAATAGGTAATTCTCCCATTCTCTCCTGTTTGAGGGCTGTCACTGAACTGTGCTGAGGAGCTGTCCCTTAGCCAGAGATAAAAGGAAAAATTAGGATTTAACCATGGAAAAAATTAATGATTTAAGCTGCTTTATACTACTATAAAATTGAATATAAAACTTTTATATAAATTTAAATAGCACCTGAGTCCATCCTTACCAGCACACCTGCAAAATTATTGCTGAGAAAAAATCAAGATGGGTCACTGTTTTTATAAAATAAAACTTAATTAAATTTGTATATTTTTATCCCGAAGACCTACTGTCTCCTGCAGAAATGCAGGGAGTGTTGTTATTCCTACCACCTGCTTTGGCTGACAGCACACAGGGATGCTGGACAAGGGCGGGCATAGGCAGTAACCTCAGTGTAGGTTTGTCCAAAACAGAAGGGACAATCCAGGCAAGGCATCCTGCGGTCCTGTTAACCCCTGTATACCTTTAACTGCCCAAACACCCTAATCTATTTTTGCAGTGCTCAGCTCTGGGATGTTTTGTCTCCAAATGTACAGAGATGTACTTTGATGTCTGTGAGTGAGAAGAAAGAAAGGAATGGAAGAGCCAAAGGCAGCAAGTGTGATGGTTTGGGCTGATTCCTACTCAACAGCCTACACTTGTTGCAAACACTGCTGGCAGGTGACACAGTTAAGGGCTGGGTTGTGGCAGTCCAAGGGCTGTGAAACTGCCCACACACTTGCACACACCTCTGTGTAAAAGATTTGTTTTCATTGCTAATGTTTCTTCTCTTACCCACAGTGTATTCTGGTTTGATCTTGATTTTGCGCCCATCTG
Organism: Bombycilla garrulus; assembly: GCA_013400315.1. NCBI lineage: Eukaryota > Metazoa > Chordata > Aves > Passeriformes > Bombycillidae > Bombycilla > Bombycilla garrulus. The sequence continues at coordinate 741,070 of VXBU01014508.1, forward strand.
GGAATTCAAACACCTACTTGAGCATATCTTCCCAACCACTGTTGTAGTAACATCAGTTTCTACCCTACAGACAGGAAAAAATATAAAACTTGAATCATCTCTCTACCCTGTGAGCCAGAGACACATTTCTTTGTAATACAGAACAGAAAATATACTTGGATTTTGTTCATCACTCTTCTAGGCTGTGAAGCATTATTGCCCCTTTAATATACGTGTATGTTAAGATTAAATCATGTATTGGAAATCACAAATTTTTTTTCTTCCTAGCAGCTGTATAGCAAGTTAACACTTCAGTTTTTCTGAGAAACTGTCTGCAGTTTAGCCAGTGGTTTCTGGCTAAACTGTGACAGAAAATCTAGGTTAAAAAAGAATAACCTCTGCAGAAATGAAAACAATGTTCGCAATAATTGCCTAATGATGCTATTTTCTGCTTTTGTGCTAGGAATTGTAGCTTGGATTCTACAAATGCTTTACAGGGGGTAGTAAATTGTCATTCTCTCTATGGATTTACAATATCAATCTTGGTAATTTGTTAGTTACAGTGTATGTAATGTGATATTATTGCTCATGTTACACAAGAGGATTACACGGTTTACTAAATAAAGCAGTGGTCTTTCCATTAGGGACCGTACTTCCTTCCAGACTGATGCCAAGACAAGTGAAATTAGATTGGTGATCTCAGCCCTAGGAGCATCTCTGCTGAATAGAGACTGAGATCCCCAAACGACCAAATGCACAGAGCCAATCACTCATCCCTCTCATCTTGCTCCTAACACCTGGATTCCAGATTGTTACATTTTGTGTTCATCAGGTCTTGAAAACACATTGATATGTGGTTTTCCAGTGCAAGATTTATCTTGTCTCAGATTTTTACTTGTGCTCTTGTTAGTTTATTAGAGGCCCATGAAATTCTGTTCAGATTGTAGGAGGGCACATTCAACATTGACAGGCTTCAGTGCTTTGCATTTTGAAAATCCATCCCTATTTCATTTCTGACTTTCAAGATAAGAAGATACTGTTATGACTGGGTTGGATGTTTGATGAAAATCAATTAATAAAAAGGAAAAAGAGCTACAAAAATTGCAGTTTTGTTTGAGTCCAACTTTATTCCTAGTAACACTTTTGCTCTTAAAGTTCTTTCTGTGATATTCTGCTGCTCAGCCTAAAATTTTTTTTTTTCTTTTTAATTTCACTTCTCACACATTAAATCCTTTTGTCCATAAAGCTTGTCCTTGTTTATTATTTGCACTTATCTGTCTATAGTTGTCTTATCTCTCTTCCTTGTGATTAATTGTAACAGTTTTCTGAGCTCTGGCTAGCATTTCAATATGTTTCAGGTGGAATGGGTCCTACAACAGAACATAATATCCCAGATGTAGATGATTGAAAGAGAATGGCATCTTATCCACCTAGAATGAAATAGTTAACATTTACCTTTATTTTATTATTTTCCTTATTCTAAAACTTTTGAATAAATTTTGTATCAATTAAAAGAGTTGCACTGACAGCTTTAAACCTGCCAGTCTCTGTTTATTTGCATAAAGAATAAAGCTCAGCATTGCTCTGTCAGTCTAGATCAGCTCTGATCACAAGGGACTTTATCTGTGGCTGAAAGACTTGCATTTGAGTGAAATCAGCCTGGCCATGGACCCCTTAGCACTGGTGACTTTTGATAACTCTCAAGCAGCTATCAATCCTTTGCATAGCAAACTCAGAGAGGAAATTTATAATGCTTAGATTTTTAAAAAAAAAAATAATCTAGGTACTGAAAGACATGGGGCTCATTTAGACCAAGGGCTGACCTTAAGGTCACTCTAAATCACAGACCCACCACTTGTTTCTGCAGCAAGCCTCTTAGACTGACTCCCAGTACTAAGCCTGCATAAGCCTAAGACCCTGGTGTGGTCCCTGTGCTGAGGCCAAACCCACCCCTGCCTCTGTATCCTCTCCTCCCACTGTGGTGTGGTACATTCAAGCACTGGAAGCACATTACCACCAGTCCCACAAAATCCCTCTTCCTGATTTAGGACTCATCCCTTCTTTACCTCCAGAAAGCTTTTTGTGGCCCAAACCTGGAAAGGCAGATCAACAGTCCATTCCCCATTTCAAGAGCTTTGCTTGCCTCAGACTGCTTGAGGACACTCTTTGGTGAAAACTAATAATAAATGGGCCCTAAAAACAAACAATAGAAATTTTGGATGTGATTTGTTGCATTAATTTGAAAACAAAACTCAGCTCCATTCTGTGAAGCCTTTTTAAGTTCATATATATTTATGGGAATTACTGCTCCATGGCACAACCAAAATAGTAAATAAACAAATAAATAACACACAGCCCCAGTTATCTTAAGGCTCTGCTGAGAGAGGAACAGGAGTCCCACTTGTTTGAATAAGTGATCTTTTTAGATCACACAGCTGCATTACTGGGAGTGGAGCTGTGATGCCTGTTTGTTTTAAGTGGACAATAATGTCTGTTAATCACTAACTTCTGGTTACCACTGACCAAGACTACTTGAACAAATAACCTGGAGGTCCAAGTATCTGCATTCCATTACCCAGCTCCAAAAGCCACTTAATCACTTCACCACAAACACTGCAGCTGCCTTGCCATGTGGCACAGACCGATCTAACGAGCAGTTTCACCAGCCTTGGTTTGGCTTTGTGCTTTGCAAAAACACAGGCATGATAATGGGCAAGAGATGGGCAATTTGTGAATGCTTTCTGCATTTTTATTTTTGTTGCCGCTAAAAGAGAAAAAGAACTCTCAGTCGTTGAGATCAGTGGAAGCAATACCAGCCCATTGGGCAGAGGCAGTGAGTGGCCAGGTTGGGGCTCAGGGTCTGTGCTGGTTCATTGTGGCTGCTGTCACCAGATCATCCGTCCATAGAGGCCAGGACACAAGGGACAGAGGGCCTGCATCTGGAAGGGAGCTGAGGAGCAGCTGGAGCTCTGAGATTACAAAATGTAATTCCAAGCCAAAGGAAACGATGTGGTCCTAGTGTTCTTTCATTCTCTCCTGTCCCCACCTGGAGATTGTCTCCAGAAAGGGGCAGACCCAACACAGGGCCAGCAGCCCTGGGAGGCTGCTCTGAGGGCTCTTGGAGGGAACTGTGCCATACGGAGTGCCACTGAACCCATCACCCAGCAGGCACAGCTCAGAGGCAGCAGAGATAAACCCCTCTTAGACACCACTGAATCCACTGGTGATCCCCAAATAAAACAAATGTCAGGAACAGATGGGGGAGGATAGAAACCCACTCCCCAGAGATGTCAGCTGAGGTCTGACAGAAGCAATTTCCCACAGTTTATTGCAGTCAGAGACCCTACATGCCCATGCCACATAGCAGGAAGAAGAGAAGGTCACCCTCCTAAAAATGGTTCTGTAAAAGGATTACTGCTTTATGCAAAAGAGGTGTGGGAGTGAGAGTGACAGAGCTCGGGAGTTCTGCTCTTCGAGATTTTACAAGGGAGCAATGAGCCAGTGTAATTACAGGACTGAAGCTCACAACAGACCTTATAAATTCATTGTCAGTGCAGTTGACTCCATTCCCAGATTCTTAACTCTAGTTCAGTCTTTCCCCTCCATTCACAGGTACAAATGCCTCTGGCTTCAAGGAAGTGACTAGAACAGAACTGACTTGCTACTTTTTACCCTAAGAAACTGTTGGTAGCCTACAGGTAGGAATCAAAAGCATGTCAGTTGAGATTTGGGTAAAGTAAGAACTGTACAGCATTAAGGAGGTTTAAGTGCTCAGATCTGCAAATTAGCCTGGTCTTTGTACTTTTCTTGCTTTACCAAAAAAATCTAGAGTAAAACTTGCCATTCGGGGTTATTTCACCATCAGTCACATGGACAAATGAGGCTTTGGGCACACACCTTCAGTTTTTTTCAAATAGTTTGAAAAATATGTGGAAAGAATGAGAGAGCAGGTGCTGATCATTTAGAAATCCGTAATAACAACCAGTGTTAAGAAAGTCAGTTTAAATTAGTTAATACAGCACAAAATCATGCCAGATTTTTTTCTGTGCTGTATTGCTGATTAATATCTAAGGAGAGGAAGCATATGTTGCAGTCCAGACAGTATAATTTAAATAATGCTGTGGTATTATCTTGACAACGAATATTCAGGAAGTTTACTTACCGTGAAATTATCTACAGCTTTGGGTTTTGATAATTGCTTAGTGAAAACTTCTGCACTATAAGATTGGGTTCCATTTTCAAACAAACTACAGCTGATAATCAAACACAAACTGTGACACATGACTAGACAGAAGCTCTCTGTGGGTTCCACCAGGATATAAAAAAGTGACATCTCCAAGATGGCAAAAATGCTTCTAACAGAGACAAAAAGATATGTCCAAAGGCTCCTCTTTTTGAGCACCACAGAAAATCAAGTTGCCAAGGCTAGGCAGGTGGGATGGGAAAATCTTCCCCTCCAACACACTTTCTCCTAAAGGCATCAGGAATCATTTTAGTCCATGTATCTCAGGAGACTGACACGAAGTCCCTTTGAATCAAGTAGGGGATTTTTATTAATATCAGCAGGCATTTGTTGGGGAGCCAAAAGCCTGTGTGAATTAAATCAGTGAATCAGAAATGGAAGAAGATGGAGCCAGGCCCAGGCTGGACTTCAGGAAGCAACAGAGTGGGTTTCAATCAAAGAAATGTAGGCCAGACCCCAGCTTCAGTATCTCTCCCTCCGTAATTGCTGCAGTTGGATATACCAAGGGACTCAGCTGCTAGGGGTGAAAATAGCAGTTTCCCCATCAAAAAAAACCAATTACCACCCACCTCTGCTTCCCAAACCAGGAACTATGTCAGTGGTTCTCCAGACTTTGCCATGCTTTAGAAATTGAAGTAAAGGCAAAGGTATCTGGAGTCCCAAGAGGGACAATTTTCAAGTCACAAGCAGTATCTTATGCTCTATTTTCAGCTAAAACACTCAAAAATACTGATTTCTTTCTAATTTTCCAGAGCGAGAAAAGGAAACATGCCACAGCAACAGAATCCTTCATAAAATTAGGCCAGTAACAATATTTCTAAAAGTTTTGTCAATGGTTTGTTCATATCTCCTGCAGAAAAAGACAGAGAATTACATATTCCTCATGTCAAAGCCCCCAACAGCAATAAAACCAGCTTGAAATACAGGGAGTTTTTAAGGGGGTGTTTTATCAGCCTTCTCCCCTCTGCCTATTTTCCCAGGAGATTTAAAACAAAACAAAACAAAACAAAACAAAACAAAACAAAACAAAACAAAACAAAACAAAACAAAACACAAAGATACAGAATGAGAGGAGCTGAGGAGAAAAAGGCAGATCTCCAAGGTATTGCTCATCCCAGCCCTCTGCTCCATGACAGCTCCCACCTTACCGGGTGAGGGTGTGGGTTCCTCATGGCTCCCCAGCCTGCCTGACACACACATCCAAACACATCAGAGGATTTGGTGAGATCCCATAGCCTGTATTTGCACAGGACAGGCTGGACCAGGAAGCTCAGCACAAGACTGAAGGTTGAATGCTACCTTCCTAGAGCACGGTGCTGTTCACTTACCCATCCACTATGGAAAGGCGACCAACTCCGGGGAGCCGGCAAGCTCCAAAGGGCAAAGGCTCTCCAGAGTCAGAGAGACTTCTTTTCTTGACACCTGGAAGAACCAGGTGTAGTGATGTCAGTGTGTAAATGCTATAATAGATGAATCTCAAAAGGTAAACCTAGTTTATACAGAACTGGTTGTAAGTGCTCTGAAAAGACTTTAAGCCGCTCTTGAAACTTACTACTGAATTTTTGAAGTGGGGTTATTTTGAGAGATGTAAGTCAAATACACTTGGCTAGATGGAGGTAGCAATTTAAAGTGCATCCTCATTTACATTAAAAAGTAATTGCTTTCCATAGTGGAAAAATTAAGGAAGAGAAATGTATTGTTTAAAACTACACTTGATTAGCTGAGACAGATCTTTACACATGCCAATTTTCATGTCTCACTCCTGAGATATCCATCTTTACTTGTAACATATTTTTTAATGGATTTATTAAAAACATCATGTTGTCTCATCCTACTTAACTGCAAATAATTCAAGCAGAATGTTGGAAGATTTCCCTTGCATCTTGTAAGAAAAAAATGTTATCTTTCCAAAACCGTTGTTTTAGAAAAAATCCTAAATATTTCAGAAACTTCAATAGTCAAGCAAAGTCTAACAGACAGTGAAAACACAATTCCTTAATACTTGTGGATCTTCACCTGACAAGCTACTGTACAACAGCTTCCCCTTTTTCAGAGAGGCTCTCTGGAAAAGCTCTGGCTTTAGAGTGCAGTGAATGCCATCTGGCTGCAGAGCCTACCCACAGAGGCAACTCTCATGCCTACAGAGTAGCAGAGAAGTTCAATTCCAATCCAAATATTTTCCCTTTCAGGCAAGGCATGTTAGTTTTTTTACTAACATAAATAAATAAAAAGCAAATAGTTCTGTAAAAGAAATCTCACATCATCAGAATTAGAGCTGCGTAAATGATTGGATCTTTTGGTGGAGTCAAATGAAAATACTAATAGGAATAAAAATAACAATTAATTTTCTGTCTTGCTAAGTTTATTTGCTAACCTACTTGTCACACTTATTTTCAGAACATCAAACCACAAAAAGCATAATTTCCTATTTATTGAAAACCTTGGGTGTTGACCTGCTCCATCCATGACATAGCTTCCACAGCCTGTGCTATTCTTATTAAAGCTCAGAAGAGGCAATCACCAAACCAGGATAATTTTAAATACTGCTGTTGAAAACACCTTTCAGTTGAACTCTGAAACTCTGCGATATTAGTGTTGTGGTTAATTTCAAGTTTACTGATTGGGAAAGAACTTCTAAATCATGCCATTCATAAGAAATAAAAATCTACTTGAAATGAGTCCAAGACAAATGTTTTTTATATACAGGCTCAAATCTAAATTTTGAAATCATGCAAGACTGTTAAGTCCAATCAGTTATTCCTTCCTCACAAACTCCATTTTCAAACACAATTTCATTTCACTTTATAAGTCTCCCAACATTCCATGACATTTCTCTCTAAATATATGTTCAGGTCATATGAAGACAAATATGGCATTTATAGGTCCATTCAAGATGAACTATATGAAATAATTAATGTACAATGAACAAACGCAACCCCAAAGCTAAAGGTCAGACCCCATTAAACATATCACTGTTCATACTTACAGGAGCCCCTGTTAACTTGTACAGGATATCTGAATTTTTTGCTATCTGGTCCTCACAACGTGGGCTGGGGGTTTTGTGTGTGCTTTAGAAGTTAATATCAGCCTTTTGTGGCAGTAACTCTAAAGTACAGTGTTACCTGGTGTGCCAGGAATGTCCTGTTTTCTTTTGAGAGGAGGCTGCCAAGGTACTGCATTACCATCATGTGCCTTTCATAATCTCTCACTATTATCAGCTTCTCAGTTTCATCTCTTGGATCAGCAGTAATTTCTGAAAAGTATTTATTTTCTTTGCTAGCCCAGCACATTGGAATACACCATCAAACAGGCCCACCGGAGCAGCGAGATGCTCGTCCCTCGCCAGCCTTCTGCACCCTTATGTGGGCGTTTCTGGGGGTGCATGGCTGGGTCACTCAGAGAGGAGTAGGAAAGGTGGAATGCAAATTTCCATGCCACGTGTAGGTTTCATCTGCTGCCATGGATGGTGCCCATCCTGCAACAGTACTGCCCAAGGGCAAACAAATTGCTGCTGTACTGCACTAGGCCGCAGCAGACAGCAGGTAGGCTTGCAGTATTTTTCCCAGAGAAGAAATATTTCATTGCCTTGTAAAAAATATTAAAATCTTCTTCTGTCCACTTTACAAAGCAACGAGCACAGGAGCAGACCAAAAGGACCCTGCATATTTAGTACCAGGCTGAGGAAACCTTTCCTGTCCCCGCTGCAGAAGAGGACAGCCGAGAAGTCACTTGCAAGTGCCAGCAGAGAGAGCTGGAGTTGGTTTGGGAGAGCAGGATGCAGTCTGGGTTACATCTACTGAGACCTGGGGCAACCTCTGCAGTGCACTGGCCCCAAGAGCCACGCTGGTGCGCTCGCCTCCTCCGTATCTGTGCTATTCACTGTGCCAGAAACTGCTCTTCTCCCACCACCTCTTCACTGCCCATGTCTGGGACACAGGCTGAATCAGCAAGAGCATAGCTTCATTCCCATTGGGAATCTCACCTATCAGCAACGGGCAAGACAAATGATGATTTTGCACTTGCAACCAACTGTTCCACTGGACAGATTTCTAAGTAAAATCGGAGCCTTAGGGGCATTTCAAGGCCATTGCATGGACTGCTCTAAAACTGAGAAAAATCTCAGGGTCGAGTGGCCTCACCAGCTCCCCTCCACCTAAGTGAGCTTAGTGCTACACTCGAAGGTTGTCCCCCCAAGGTCATCCCTCTGTCCTTACCCTTCCCAACATGCACAGAACAAATCACTCTGACATGACCTGTGGTACAGACGACCTCAGCAGGCAAAGAGAAACTTTTTACATTTCCAAGAGCTCCTGCACACAGCACTTCAAAGAAGGTCAAAAACTCTTTGTCTCACTGTTTCAGACTGATGGCTGTCACCACTGTGTGCTGTCCGTGCAGAATCAATTAGCGATAGCCGGTCTCTGGTGGCTGTGCAGAGGCGAGCTTTCTTCCTCTTCTGAAATGCCGTCAAGGTTTTCTCATCAAAGGACTATGCCTATGACAAGAAAGCAAAGTAATTTAATATAAGCTGAAAGGGAAATGGAAAACTCCCCCACCTAAGGCTATAGCAGGGACTGCTATATCTGGAAACAGCACTCTAATCTCCAAAATGATTTCTCACCTCTGCCTCAAAAAACAACCACCCAACCAAAAACACTCAAACCCTTTAAAAACAGCTTTTCTAGAGCATACATGTGTAAGGGGGCAAACTGGCTTAGGTCAACCCCACCAGCACAGGTAATTCCCTATTTCAGATACAGTTCTGTTATTTGTCCTGTACAGAAAGATGAAAAAAAAAACTGTAGACATAATGAAGGCTTTCAAACCCTGCTTAGACTCTTCCTAGACTCTCTTTTCAGTTGTTATAAATTAGACGTCAATTAATCTGTGTAGCAGATGATTACAGCAATGAGTTTCTGACCAACTGAGTCTAAAACAGGAAACAGGTTTATAAGATAAATGGCCACAAACTTCCTATTATTTGGTACATTTTTTAATATAGGCATTCTTTGGGCAGCATACCACAAGTATGATGTTCTGTCACTAACATTTAGTGAAGTAAACTTTTAAAAATATGATATAATTTGTGGATGACTATGGACTGTTTGGTGTGTGTTCATTCTTTAAGTTAGCCTGACTGATGGCTGCATCCCTTCTCCCCTTTTCTGGTCATACATCTTATTTACCAAACTAATTTGTGAGACTTGGAGGAAGGTACTGTCTGTGCTTTCCTCACACAGAACAGATTCCAGAGACATTTTAGTACATTTCAGAAAGAGAGCTTGGCAGGCCTTCTCTGTCACGGTAATTCACATAGGCTTAGGGCTACCACTCAGACAGAAAGAGAAAAAAAATAATGAGTGGAGGAACAATTTTCCTTATAATTTACAATTTCTGTGAGAAATTATTCATGAAACTTGTGGCACTCTACTGTTTAATATGCTCTCACTAAGAACATTCTTTACTGAAAGAATAAAGTCTTTCACTAAAGAAAACAGACATGGTGGTTCTTTCTAGATACTGTTTTCTCATTGTGCCCACAGTTTCAGAGACAAAGAATCTCCCTCTGCCTTCTTTGCCTACCGTGCATGTCATGGGGTTTTTGAGGTGACAAACAGAACAATTAGAACAAAACAAAATCATCTAGTAAATAATCAGCATTAGAAATCTCCCCATCAAAGAAGGAGAAAGCAGAGGGAGCAAGAGAAGAGCAGGTAAGAGGTTGCTTTGGCCTTACCAAACAAGAGCAGACAGAGCACTCCCATTCCAAATGGCACCACTTCTGGGACACAATTTCACATCTCATGGTAAAATGACAAATCAGGTTTGAAATGCCTTGTTGCTCTGAGGTACTTTGTATCAGCTTTTTTTTTTTTTTTTTTTTTTTTTTTTTAGAGAAAAAATTTCCA